>DWKA01001340.1:0-12675 GCA_018249155.1 Panoquina ocola ocola | reverse complement strand
GTAATATACTAGCTGACCTGGCACACGCTGTTCCGCACCACTACAGATTCTCGACAACAGCGCCACTTATCGGATCCAAAACTATCCCATCTTTCAAGTTGGATCAAAATGCATAAATGTGCAAAATTTGATCAAGATCGGTTCAGTTCAATAGTTTAGGAGTCCACCGTGGACAAACACCGTGACACGTAATTTTTATATATTAAGATTATATTAGATTACCGATAATAGGCTGACAGCTTTCCCGCGCTGGATGAAGAAGACCTGCCTACCGTGTCCACCGCAGCGGATCGCAGAGGCCACTGGGAACGAGTTCTACGTTTTCTCGTACTTCGAGGACGTACTGCGCGTCGTGGCCATCAATGACGTCACATTGCTCATCCAGGACACCATATACAGACTGACGCAGGATATCAATACGTATATACAAAAGTAAGCAAAACTTCGGCATTTTCACCACATATCGCCCGGTTTCACTCACGTTTGGTATACGGGTGAGCCCGTTTTGGACCAATTCGAGGGTTCCAATCGAATACTAGTTGTGAGTATAACCGGGTTATCCTATAGAAAATGTGTTTAGAGGCATTAAAGATTCAATGAGTGCAAAGATACACTATTTCGAAACATACATTTTAATACTTTAAAATCAACAAAATGTATGTCAGGTGGCAGAAATACCAGCATCTATGGGCGTTTGATAAGAACCTGTCCTGCGAGAAGTACATTCAGAAGCACGAGCAGATCCAAAAGTACGATGAGAAGTTCTTCTTCTTTGAAGACATAATCGCGGATCTCGACGCGCACGTGAAGTTTGTCGATGTCGGCGCGATCCGCGTCAACCTGCGCCCGATCATACGGCAGGTGCAGGACCACGCGCAGGAGTGGAAAAACATTTTAGGGAACTGTATCGCCTCCAAAACCAGGATGAGCATGTACGATCTGAAGAATCAGATTGAGGTGAGTGAGTGGATCGTAGGGATTTTGTTAGAAATTTATGTAGTACTTTTTTGCGTTACCCATTCCTTAGAAATTGAGAAGTTCTTACATACTTACAGCCTGATACATTAGCCAGATTTTAAAGCAATAGGAAGCAGACCCAATAACTTTACGATGTAGATGAATAAATAACACTATTAAAGTCATGGGCCTGGGACTTGGCAAAAATCTGAAAGAGACAGTTAGATGCGCAGAATAAAAAGCGAGAAAAATGACTTCTGCGCCTCTAATGTCTCTTTCTAAATTTTGCCAAGTTCCTTGCACATGATTGTACTTATTGTTATACCATAGACACTACACAAATCCAGACCGAGAACAGAGATTTAAAATCATCTTCCAATTATCGACCTTGATTGAAATCCAACTCCTTAGAACCCTTTGAATGGACTACCCCACTTGTGATCAAAAAATTTTTTGTATTGCAGTCACTCCGCATGACGATGAACATGAACATCAAGGGGCTGGAGGACTTCAAGCTGGTGATGGCCACCATCGGGCTGGTGCAGCAGATGACCATCACCGCCGAGGTGAAGTACAGGGGCATGCAGGAGATATTCCACATGCTGAAACAGCATAACATTGATGTGAGTAACCGACGTAGGCCTACGGAGTTTTGTGGGTGTATACTTCACTAGTCTTTATTTATTACGCGTAAGTATAGGTTTCGTACAATTGTTGTTGGAATTAACTCCTCTTAAAAATTATACAATTTTGCGTACTGATTCAATTTTGAAGACTTGGAGCATTTAAACTATCCGAAATAAGTAAGAAAAATTTTCCTAACTTATTCAAGTTACGCCATACATTTTTTGATCCTCATTACATAAATTGCTGCAGTGTATTTTTTCCCCAGGTCACAGACGAAGACCTGCAGTTTGGGAAGAATCTGGAAGCGTCGTGGGGAAGTCTGTACCAGACGGCGTTGTTCCGCGGCAACACGCTCGAGCAGACCAAGGAGAAGTTCTCCAAGCTCAACGTGGTCGAGATATCCAACTTTCTCCGTGAGCTGGACGAGTTTGTGGAGAAGTTCGATAACGAAGGACCCGCTACCGTTGGTGATGATATGGACAGGGGGCTGTTGTTGATGGAGGTGAGGAACGTATCTATACATATTATGAATAAATACTTATTGTTATGTACTAAGATAAACGGTCATTGGCAAGGAACTTGGCAAGACATAGAAAGAGACATTAGATGCGTAGAAGTCGTATTGCTCGGCTTTTGGTTCTGCGCATCTGCGCATCTGTCTCTTTTAGAGTCTTGCCAAGTTCCTTTCCCATTACTATATTTCAAAAGAAAACGTCAGGTTATTAAAATGATTCGTGGTCTTAATTAAATGCTGGTAAATGACGAATTTACGTCCGATGACTACGAATATCTTTATTTTTCATGTAAGGAATACACGAAGTACTTCGACGAGTTAGAGTCACGCAAAAAGGGTCTCCAAGCAGCGGAACAACTGTTCGACAACCCATTGGCTGACTTCTCTAACTTCAACCGCGCCAAGACGGACTTTCAGGCCATGGACCAAATATACAAGATCTATAAAGCGCAGAAGAACGCCCGAGAGTTGTGGGCCAAGACACTCTGGGTGAACCTCAACCCACAGGCCTTGGTTGATGGTATTGAGCAGTTCTTCAAGGAATACAGGTGCGTGTTTCGAATAAGGTTATACTTTAAATATTGTGTGATTCACTGTCGCGTTAATATGGGCGATAAATGTCTCACATTTTGTGACTTTTTATTTATGTTCGTTTTCCCCCGTAATTATTCATGAAGTAAAGAAGCAAACGCTAATTTTTTTATTGAATATAATGGCGACTAATATCGAACCTAAATGATCCGTTGCGCCAAATAACGACCGAATAATTTGGGTGTCAAAATTTTTGAACGCTTCTGTACCAAATACGTAAGACAGACGGGTGACGTGCTATTGTTAGACAGCAGTCGTTAAGCAAGTAACTGAGGCTTTCGCACAAAATGCATCTAAAATAATATGATAATATGAATCCCTCAGGAAATTACCAAAAGCAGTTCGCTTGACAAACACGGGGTTGATGTTGGACTTAAAAATGAAGCAGTTCAAAGGCGTGGTCCCGCTCATGGTGTCGCTGAAGAACGAGGCCATGCGCGAGCGCCACTGGAAGGAGCTGATGGCGAAAACTGGTTGGTAACTGAAGCCTGGAGAACTTTTGCGTTTATTTGAATGAAATCCGTACAGTGCGTGAATTCGGTCGAAAGTTAAAAGAGCATAAGTCGAAATTACCTATTTTATAATCCTGACCATGTGGTCAAATTACGAATTATTTTATCTATACAAAAAAAAAGAATTATCACGCGAATTTTTCTAAATTTGAATTTTTAGCCATAGTATAAACATCCTAATCTGTGCTATAAGCTGTTAAAATGAAATAAGTTCAGTATAGTCGTGGACAAGTAGCTTGGAAAGACGTAGAAAGAGACAATAGATGCGCAGAAGTCGTTTTGCCCGGTTTTTTTTTTGCGCTTCTAACTGTCTCTTTCAGATTCTTGCCAAGTATCTGACCCATGTATTTGATGTCGTTATGTTTACATGTTAACAGGACAGGACTTCGACATGTCGCCGGAGCGGTTCACGCTGGAGAACATGTTCGCGATGGAGCTGCACAAGTATCAAGACGTCGCCGAGGAGATCGTCAACCACGCCATCAAAGTTAGCTCATATTAGATTTCGTTTTTTGTCTCCTTGGTTATTGTTCTGTACAGTGATACATGTACATGACCTGATTGCCCCCCAGTTCATTACATTGAAAACCAATTATTATTAATTGGTGTGAGTGTAAGCCTTTTTCGTAACCATAATCTTATTACATGTATATTATATTATACGTATATGTTATTTTTCCTTATTTAATTTTATTTATTACATTGTTATACATAGGAAATAAATTATATCTATCTTTCTTTCCTATCGTCGTAGGAGCTGGCGATAGAGCGCGGCGTGCGCGACGTACAAGAGACGTGGGCGAACATCGCGTTCACGGTGACGCGCCACTTCAACCGCGGCGAGGACCGCGGCTACACGCTCAACCCGTGCGACGAGATCGTCGTGAAACTCGACGATGATGCCATGGCGTTGCAGAGCATGGCCGCATCCCAGTCAGTATCATACGATCACGATAACAATAAAGTCAATGACGTCCATTGATCTCAAAAAGTTTTGCTTTACGACAGAGACTATGACGTCACAATATGGCACTAGGTTATTCCTGTTCAGAGTTTGATGGTACTATAATTATGGAGTATGACTCTTTCCTTAGATAAATGCTAGGGTTACGTGTGTCGCAGTTGGCATTGACAAGCGGACCACGGTCCGAGAACAAACATTTATCTGTCACAAAAATGTGCATCTATAGATAGCGTCACAACTCACAATCAACTAGAATACTGGATCATAAAATACGAAAATTCAGAAAAAAAAATTAAGTACGTTTAATTAAACTATTAGTTGATGGTTGACTTCCAATACCTATGCAATCTCGTCATTTACATTACAGATTCATAGGTCCGTTCCTATCGGTGGTCCAGACGTGGGATCGGCGCCTCTCGCTCATATCGGAGGTGATCGAGGAGTGGATGGCCACGCAGCGCAAGTGGCTGTATCTAGAGGGGATCTTCGTCGGTGGCGACATACGGCAACAGTTGCCCGATGAAGCCAAGAAGTTTGATGACATCGACAAGGCTTTTAGGAAGGTAAGTCACGTTTTAATAGTTTTGTTTATGTGTATAAATTACGGAGAATGTTATAAGATGTCACATTTTTTCGTTTTATCTTTTTTGCTACTTATTATAGATTGTGGTTTCTGTGACGAATTTCGAATAGGACAAATAACTAACAATTGCCATTACCTCCAACGTTACTAAGCTATATTAACAGACTTAAAATCCACAGTTTCTCCTACAGAGTTATATTTAGAAGTTTGTCGCTGTTGTCCACGCATGTCAGATGATAGCGGCATTATCAAGCTTGTTTGATATCTTTATCCCATAAAAAATTGTATTACTTGACTACAATCATAACAGTAGAAGCAAATAAGCAAGATATCTACATCATGCGCATGGAACACGGTTTGTATGTCTCGGATATTCAAAATGTCTTTGCTATCCCTTTAGCAGCTATAAATGTATTTAGTGAGTGCGTGCGACAACGCACACGTACGGGCGCGCTCACATACAAACCGTGTTTGATGCGTACGAATGACCCTACTTATATGCTTTTTCTATGCAACAATCACATATATGATGGTAAATTTCAGTAAGTAATGATATTTATAGATAATGTTGGACACGGCGAAACGACTGAACGTCGTCGACTGCTGCACTATATCGGGCCGGCTGGAGGAGTTCGTTAACCTGGGGCTGGGGTTGCAGAAGTGAGCATATCAATCATATCTCGTTATGCATATTTATAAAAAAATAATAGTTTTATTATACTAGATTACTACTAAAATTATATTACTTAATAACAGGTGTCAAAAATCTCTTAACGATTACTTGGATTCGAAGAGGCGTATTTTCCCGAGATTTTTCTTCATATCCACGGACGAACTTCTGTCGATCCTTGGAAGCAGCGAGTGCAGTTGTGTGCAGGAACACATGATAAAGGTAATAAAATAAAACGTTTATTATTTTTATATATATTTTCTATTTATATAATCCGTAAAAATATAATAATTGTTTCAGATGTTCGACAATATTAAAGCCTTAGATTTATACGTGGACCACACCAATCGTCCAGTTGCGGCCAAAATGATATCAGCCGAAGGGGAGGTAATATGCAATACACTGCATACAAGCAAATGCATTTTCTAAAAATTACTTCAATCTTAATATGACTATTATTAGGATAATAAAATATAACAAGTAAACTTTATTTTCAAACAATAAAATTATAATTAGAAGGATCCTTAAGTTCTGGTAAGACCCAAATTAATTACTATTTAATAAATATTCATAATCAATTTAACAAATGTTGTTTTGTCACAGATAATGGACTTCCGCTACGTAGTGTACACAGAAGGCAGAGTGGAGGACTGGATGAACCTCGTTCTTATCGAGATGCGCAGAACGAACAAATTCATCACTAAGAAAGCTATTTTCTACTACGGGAGAAATTGGAGAGTGCCGAGGTAAGAATTAATAGTTTAAATAACTGAATAACGCTTTATACTGCAAAAAAGTTTCCCTCTTACTTTTTTTATGTTTAGTTCAGCATTTTTTGTAATATTTCCTCTTTACTTTAATTAAAGTAGCGTCGGAATTCGATTTTTTAGATTATTAATAATAATTATCTATGTATGTTATTAACTTAATTCAAAATTCAACCTAATGTGCTTTGACATACAATTTGTACATACATACAATACATACAGGCATGCTACATCTTCGATCGCATCATCACTTACATCAAATGTCTGCCTATAAATTATAAAAAAAAAATTGTAATTGGAACAAATTACAACCACCGCACTCTTACTCTCTCTTCCCGAGTACTGTGTTAGTGATGTGTTATTTGTGTTGTCCATACCATTGCCAAGTCCCTTGACCATGACTATACGAGTATGAGTGTGTAAGCATTTATTTGTCCGTCAGAACCGACTGGATAATGGAGTACATAGGCATGGTGTGCCTGGCGGCGAACGGCGTGTGGTGGACCGCGGAGACGGAGGAGACGTTCGTGCGCATCCGCAAGGGCAACAAGCGCGCTATGAAGGAGCACCTGCAGCAGCAGAACGAACAACTTGATGGACTCGTCGTTAAGGTCAGACAAGGTAATGAAACGTAATGACATAGCCGCCCTTTATACTCGAAATTCGAACCTAATTCAGTTAAATCTAGAGCCTATTTTACCATTACTCAGTAATATCCAGGGTAGGGGCTCATCGTCAAGGTCATACAAGGTAATAAAACAGCCACCCTCTATTCTCGAAATTCGAACCTAACTCAATCAAATCTGGAGCATATTTCGCTAGTCCAGTAAATCCACAGTAGATGTATTTCTGAATAAAGATGTCGGTGCATGTTTCATTCAACGCTTCTTTTCCTTGACAACTTGAATACTTAATTTTTTATTGAATAATATTTGTAATACATTTATACATGTCATTCACATTTTTTTGTTTTTCGATAAAATAAAATACTTGAAGTATAAAAGCCGAAGTCAATTGTAAATACAAAATAAACAAGGGAATTTTTTTCCAAACTTATGTTTATACGGTATTCTTTAACACCAGTATCCATCATAGTCATAATTATGTAACACATGTAAAAATTATCTGATGGCAACAGATCTGACGTCGAACGACCGGCTCAAGTTCCGCACGATCACGACGATTGACGTGCACGCGCGCGATATTATCGAAGGGTTCGTGCGCGACAACGTAACCGAAGCAGCCGAGTTCGAGTGGGAGAGCCAGCTGCGATTCTACTGGCTGAAGAAGGACGACAATCTGTGGATACGGCAGTGCACGGGTTGGTTCGGCGTTTGATGACGTCACTCACGATAATTATAATGTTGTTTTTAATATGGATACTTATTTAATTTTTTTTCCGTACTACAAAATAATATGCTGGATACGACTCTACACCTCTTTTTCTGACTTTCTTGGTTTCTAGTAGGTATTTTTAATGATAGTGATTAATGAAAAAGCGTTGTTGCTTTTTGAGAGAAATAGATTCGACATTTTTTATTTTATTTAATTCCTTTATCAATATAGACTATTCTATTAAATAAAATATTAATTGTAATGTGTTCATCCAGGTGTATTTGAATATGGTTACGAATACATGGGGTTGAACGGTCGCCTCGTTATCACCCCCCTGACTGATCGGATCTACCTGACGATCACGCAGGCCCTCACGATGCAGCTAGGTGGTGCGCCGGCTGGTAAGTATTACTACTAAACCCAATCATAATAAACAAAAATAGTAGTTTATACGGATACAAGTGTCCTATGTATTCATACGGATTTTACATGCTTGTAAAACAAGTACTCAAAACTATTTTTTTTATATTCCAATGTTACCAGATTACAGTCATGGGCGTGGAACTTGGCAAGACGTAGAAAGAGACATAAGATGCGCAAAAGTCATTTAGCTCTGCTTTTAATTCTGCGCATCTAATTGTCTCTTTCAGATTGTTGCCAAGTTCCTAGCCCAATTCCCATGACAGTACACTAGTTTCGTCTTAAACAAAATACTTTACAAACATAATCACAGGTCCGGCCGGCACGGGCAAGACAGAAACGACCAAAGACCTAGCAAAAGCCCTGGGACTGCTGTGCGTGGTGACGAACTGCGGCGAGGGCATGGACTTCCGCGCGGTCGGCCAGATCCTCGCCGGGCTGTGCCAGTGCGGCGCGTGGGGTTGCTTCGACGAGTTCAACCGGATCGACATATCGGTCCTCTCCGTCATATCTACCCAGCTGCAGTGCATACGTAGCGCTTTGCTCATGAAGCTGAAGAGGTTTACTGTGAGTATTATACTGTCCCCGTTAGTTGAAAAGACGCATCTAACACTTTTTCCAAAATGTTGTATAAAGTGTTAGATACGTCTTTTCAACTAATGGGGGCAGTATAGTCATGGCAAAAAAAACAACTTGGCAAGAATCTGAAAGAGACAGTTAGATGCGCGCAACAAAAAGCAGAGCATAACGTACTCTGCGCATTTCATGTCTCTTTCTTTGCCCAAGACTGTATCCCATTTTTTTTCTTTGTTTTATTCTTTAATAGCTAACGGACCCGGCAGGCGTGGTTCCGCAACATAACTTACAACGTAAACGCTTCGTATATCTTCAACTTATAAGTTAACAAATTCACTCTTTGGTAACATAATACATATAGCTTACATTTGAATACCATACTGTGAGTTGAGTTGGAGTTGAGATGGAGTTGAGTCGGCGTTGACTCGGTGCAATGTGCGTAGAACTTTATACAACTACTGCAAAATAAATCTTTTTCCAGTTTGAAGGTCAAGAAATCTCAATGGATAGCAAAGTGGGGATCTTTATAACAATGAACCCAGGGTACGCGGGCCGCACTGAACTACCCGAGTCTGTGAAGGCCCTATTCAGGCCCGTTGTATGCATTCTGCCAGACTTGGAAATGATCTGTCAAATATCGCTGTTTTCTGATGGATTCCTTACGGCTAAGGTACGCAAAATATAGTACACCTTTTATCGTCTTATTTTGTGTGAAAATACGGCTTAGAACCGCCCCATTAAAGTTTTTTTTTTGTATTAAAAATAATATTGTTTTACTTCAATATTTATTTTTACTGCATTTATTTATTCAAATTTTAAAGAATACATATTATTTAGCGCTACATATTTTCAATGTTTTCGTATGGATAAACTAGTGTGTAATAGATCGATGGATCTGTTATACACTACGTACGTAAAGACGTAATAATTGTAATCTAGCTCGAAGGACCAACATTTGCAACCGTAAGATTTTGAAGTAAACTTATTAAAAGACTTACAGTCGTGGGCAAGGTACTGGGCAAGAATCTGAAAGAGACAGTTAGACGCGCAGAACAAAAAGCAGAGCAAAACGACTTCTGCGCATCTAATGTCTATTTCTACGTCTTGCCAAGTTACTTGCCCATGACTATAATTATAAAACCCATAAACTTGGACATCGCTCGACTCAATCAGGTGTTAGCGAAGAAAATGACGGTGTTGTACAAGGTGGCTCGCGAGCAGCTCTCCAAGCAGTCGCACTACGACTGGGGGCTGCGCGCGCTGACCGCCGTGCTGCGCATGGCCGGCAAGCTGCGCCGCGACTCGCCCGGCCTCAGCGAGATCATGGTGCTAATGCGGGCGTTGCGGTAAACACACTAACTAACTAACAAACAAAGAAACAAACTAACAAACATATGAACAACAATTATTGAAGTGATTAGCGGTGACAGAGACTGTATTCTGAAGGAAGTTACGTGGGGAACGCGATAGATGGCGTTAGTAGGCGGTTTATTTTGAGTCAAAAAACATATTACATCGTTGTATTTTAATAAAACGCAATTGAATTTAAATTTAAATATCCAAACGTTGTGAAGTTTCACTTGATGTGCACGTTGCACAAATGAGGAATAATATATTATAACTTTTATAAAATGTACTAAAAATTGTTATTTCTTCTAGGGACATGAACCATCCCAAGTTCGTTTTTGAAGATGTGCCCTTATTTTTGGGCCTCATCAAAGACTTGTTTCCCGGACTGGAATGTCCCCGCGTCGGTTACCCGGAATTCAACGTGGCTGTCATCGATGTGTTGGAGAAGGACGGCTATATCGTGCTCGCGCATCAAGTATGTTATTAGTATAGTCATACCCACTGAACTTGACAAGTGTCTAAAAGCGACATTAATTTTTGTTGATGATAATGTGACCAACAACAGCGCGCCGCTCTTATGACATACATACATATAACGTTTATGTGCACATGAATATCACGTTTTAACCAATAGCGAGGTTGTTATATTTGCGTGGTGAATACATGAAGTATTGTGATTGTGTGCAAAGTGGCGCGCGACATTCCTATACAAAATTAAGTACATTATAATTCTATACAGTCATTGACAAGTAACTTGGCAAGACGTAAAATAAGACATTAGATGCGCAGAAGTCATTTTGCTTTGTTTTTTTGTTCTGCGCATCTACCTGTCTCTTTCGGATTGTTGCCAAGTTCCTTGCACATGACTTTGCATTCTCCGATTTCCATGGTCTTTATGATGAAACGTGTATCGTATATGCGAGTATCGGTTGTAGGTGGACAAAGTGGTGCAGATGTACGAGACAATGATGACGCGCCACTGCACCATGCTGGTGGGGCCCACGGGCGGCGGCAAGTCCGTCATCCTGCACACGCTGGTTAAAGCCCAGACCAACCTCGGCCTGCCCACCAAGCTCACCGTCGTCAATCCTAAGGTGCACTTGTTAATAGTAAATAGATATACCTATTTAGATATACGCTTGTACACTCAAGCCCCCACCCCCCTTACATACACACACACGCGTGCACACACACACACACACACACCCACACATACATACGCACACACACAAGAATTCCCTGTGTTGCGGGTGGCATGGCCGACATATAACACATGACTAACACCTATGACCCGAGAATAAATAAATATTTATCTGTAACATAATTGTCTGGCCCGGTCGGAAATCGAACACGGAACTTGCAATTAAATTCTATCACGTCTAAAACTTTCGAATTGAATTCTATCGCGTCGTTACAATAACATAATTTTATTAAAACACGTAGTTTTGAATTAATTTCGTATAACTAGAACACCGAGTTATCATAACATAATTACATCTTTTTATCAGGCGTGTTCTGTAATAGAACTGTACGGAATACTGGATCCGGTCACTAGGGATTGGACGGATGGATTGTACTCTAAGATATTTCGTGAAATGAACAGGTAAAGTTAAAAGAAATACACGTTTATCATTTATCATTTACCTTATAGAAATAGCGTAAACAGAACAATAGTAAATAACTTTATTCGAAGTAGGTTTTTACAAACACTTTTCGAACGTCAAACTACGCCATTGCTTCTACAAATCCCTAACATGAGCGGTCCCGGGAGAAGAAGCAGCAAGAAACTACCGAGATTACTTTTTCTAGCTCACAATTACAACAAGTTATTATGACTATGCAACTCAGATCCAAGCAGTATTGATCCATTGTTTAGTGGGTTTCTATCGAGTCTTGTTTTTTCTTCTTATTAAATGAATTCGTCAAAACCAGACCAGCGGAGAAAGACGAGCGCCGCTACTCGCTGTTCGACGGCGATGTAGACGCCCTCTGGATTGAGAACATGAACTCAGTAATGGACGACAATAAACTCCTGACGTTGGCTAACGGCGAGCGCATCCGCCTCGCGCCGTACTGTGCGTTGTTGTTCGAAGTCGGGGATCTGAACTACGCATCCCCGGCTACCGTATCCCGCGCCGGCATGGTGTTCGTTGATCCCAAGAACTTGGGCTACCAGCCGTATTGGGACCGGTGAGTCAATATTCATGATCACAGGTTAGTAATACTATTATTTTCAAGTCCTACTGTTGAGTAATTGTTCGACGGGAGGGCTTAGTTTCGCATTTGATCGAGCATGACTGCCTTCCGTGCGTGTTCATCGATGCCAAAAACTTGGTCTATCTGTCCTATCTGTCCTATTTGGATAGGACTGCGTCTTCATCATAAGCTACAGTTGAATATGTGATGTAATGAAGACCGCTTAGTGATCTCTACACCAGCTTAGCGGAGACGAGATGTGTGAATAGCGAAATGTTATTGGTTATTTAAAAACATCTCTCCGCTCGTCTCATCTCCGCTTTGGTGGTGTGTGGGCTTAACTGGTATTATCGGCGGCAGGTGGCTCCGCGGTCGCAACAACGAGGAGGAGCGCGAACAGATGTCGGGCCTGTTCGACCACTACGTGCCCGGCGCCATCAACTACATCGTGTTCGGCCTGTTCGGGCTGCAGCAGCAGACGCCGCTCAAGACCGTCGTGCCGCAGACGCCGCTCAACCTGGTCGATACCTGCTCTTATAGTCAAGGAACTTGGCAAGAATTTGAAAGAGAGATGCGCAGAACGAAAAGCAGAGCGAAACGGCTTTTGCGCGTC
>DWKA01001339.1:0-12681 GCA_018249155.1 Panoquina ocola ocola | reverse complement strand
TTCGCTCGCCGTGCGCATTCCAATCTAGTTATAACTTCCTTGATCTTATATTTTTCTTAGATCCTGTACACCAATACTAGATGGCGCCATATTTAAATAAAACATACATTTTAATTCTCTTAGATCCCGGTAGATGGCGTTGTATGCAATAATGGCTTTTTGGGTCACGATTTTTATTATATTACCAATCAGGTTAGGTACATGTTTGTTCGAGTATCTTGGCCCTTAAGATCGAATATTATTTGAGGAATGTGATTAAAACTTCCAAAATTAATGGTCTTTATTAAAAACTTTGTTAGCGTGATTCAGGTAACCGCTAGTGCCATCTATTATCGTGTAAGGGAAACTTTCCATAGGTAGCGGGTAGGCAGGTAGTTATAAAATGGGAAGGTTTATAACACTAAGAAGTAAATAAAAATGCGTGGTATTGCTTCAGTTGGACTAAAAAGTGTTTATTTGATAAAATACAACGAGCTTACTTTTTACAACATTTTACTTCTATTAATGACAAAAAAACAAACAAAACCCTTAATACAATAATAATATACATAAATACGATGGTATCAACTTCAAACGTATCGTAAGTAACTAAAGTAAATGCAAATCTAGGCAAGAACGTACAATTCAATTAAAATATAATCTAAACGAAAATAATATAATAATAATAATTAAAAAATAACTATTTTAAAGTTACACCAAGAAGGTCTATGCAAAAACTCCTATAGATCACACGTACACTTTTTTGACCTAACCAAAGTCGAATTTTGTATTTAATACTGATATCATTTTGGAAGAACTAGAAAATATATTTACAAATGGTATTTTAATTTTTATAATGCCAACGTTAAAATTTTACTCCTGGATCTGTGACCATGTCGCTACCAACCGTTTTTGAGAAACCGAACATATTATGGAACAACTCAACTCAAATCTGTTTAACTGTTGTGTGTAAAAAGTTCGATCTTGTATTCTGGGATTGTCTAAAATCAATTTATATAATCTATTTCGGTGTTATTGTATGTAAGAAAATATACTCTATTGTAAAATGTGGAGGGGGGCGCCCGCGGGCGAGCGCCGTGTGAACCAACCCTTATATCCATATCAAATTGTAAATATCACTATTGCTTATCTGTATCTGTAAATCATAAATTCATGGGTAATATTCCGGGCTACGGATACACTGATTCCTCTGCACTTTAATGCTCTGACGCAATATATTTAAGTAGATATTTCAGACAAAATTTCAAGAGTCGTGTTCATGCGTATATTTAGTTAATCACGCTCTTCATATAATTAATATTTCATTTGGTCGATTCATTTTCTTTTAGTCTATGCATATTACCACTTTCCTTTTTATGATGTAAAAATTGTAAACTGTCTTTACTCTTTGCGAATTTGTTGTTTGCGTTTTTAGTGCATCGTTGTTATACTGTCGCAAATGTACCTAATAATGACTAATAGGCAGATGACACACGAGTGAGACAACATCAAATGCAGAGGAATGAGCGCCGGTCGGAACATAATATAATCAATCACACAACAACTATTGGAAGACAAAACTAATCACAATGAAACTGTGCGCAAGAAACACTACACCGTCCACGCACGTTCCTGAACACAAAACCCCTGAAATGTTAACTTCAGGGGTTTTGTCGTTTAGAAATGGCGAGAGGTAGTGTAGCCGGCAGTCACGCGCCGGCGCCCCCGTGGATAACTCTGTAGAAACCTAACAACAGTTTAAAATTACCAGTCTATTGTTGTATATTACGATAAATATGTACAAGTAATGATAACAGCACCCATTTCATGAAAGCAATACCCTCGACGCGCTGCGCCGCCCGTCGCGCTCCTTATAAAAACAAATATCTGTCATATATCACTGCTTTATTGTATAAAATCTATTGTATATGTTGTAAAATCTGTATAACTATTGTACTATTCGGTGTGTATACGTAAACATTTATTGTTTCAAATAAGTATTGTAGCAAAAATAAGCTAGACGGGCGACGCAGCCGTCACAGAAATGTCGTCTAATAAAATCTGTAAAAAAACTCAATCCAGACTACAAGATCATAAATCTAATATGTTTCATCTTTTATAAAAACATTCAACAACACTTACTTTATTGCGGAACTGTTCAACAAGTATCTATTGTGATAGAAAATAATTATTTAATAATATACTTGAGTGACAGCGGTTGGCGAGTGTGGCAGAGCGGACGCGCGTACGTACGTACGTCACGTACACGTACAGCGGGCGCGTCCGTGTTGGCTACCAATTATTGCTTCACCTACTACTTAAATTAAAATATATTACAAATAAAACGCTACAACACGCGTATTGCACTCCGACTGCGGCTCCTAGCCACAGGTAGCTAGGCCATTAGTCAATTTAATTAAAATGCGTAAACTATACAAGTCGAGTAACTTCATGATAAATATTAACCGAAAATCGCGGCGAATGGAAGACCTTAAATAATTCGTAGCCAACGAACTAACGAAAGTAAATGGTTACATACACTAAAATTCAATACCTACGCAAGAATAAATTGATTATTTGAAATACAGTATAGGTTTTGAATTACGCGAACGATTAAAAATTTTTTTTCCTTAAAATAAACGAGACTGGATGACGTGATTTTGTTACTTTAAAATTAAGACTACAGAAACACCTACAGATAACGAAGTATGTGATTTTTGTAAGATGGCAGCGCGATAATACGAACTAGCTTGGAAGTATACGGCTAACGTAAAGAAGCATGCCGTCTTTATTTGAAAACGATTGCTATCCGACTGGAGGTACTTAACGCAAATAATATTAGTAAGCGGAACTGTTTATCGCACTGCACCTTAATTCGAAACGCTTTAAAAATATCAGGCTTCAAAACCAACGGGGTAATCGACCAATACTTCCATAGGGCTGCTACATACCATAATTTTAAGTGCAATTTACATTATTTAGACGTGAGAATGAGAATATATTATAGATACAATTCGGAACCCGACAAAATTATTACATACCTAAACGTGTTAGCAGCCCTACCCTAAACGATTATAACCGTTAATCTTTATAACTTACTTGATACGAAATGCGAAAAGAGTCGCCGATATACACTAAAAGTAATTTAAGTCCGCCAATTACCTTATCGACGTAATTAACTTTTCGATTGCCATGAGATCACAAATAAATGCAATTATTTTAAAATTCGAAAATTAAGTAATTCCAATAGATCGTCGTTTTATGACTGCTACGATATGTGCTACGAAGCAAAACGTATACAAGGTTCGTTTTAGAATAACAAAGTATATTAAAAATATTTCTTTAGTTACAATGTATTGGTAATAAGGTTTATTATTGTAAAGTATATTAGTTTATTCTCTTGTAAATAAGTGTGTAAATAAAACGGTAAGCCGTCAGTTGACGGGTTGACGTAGCGGGCGCTACGCCGCTGTTTAGATTTGATTATTTGATGTAACTATTTAGTTTTCTGTTTTAAAAGTTTAAATACATTCGAAATATAAACTAAGACATCGAGTTATTCGAAATTTGTATCAACAGGAACAGCAACTAGAAGGAGATGTACATTTTGGGAGCGCACCGGTTCGAAAACCTGATTGAGCTAATAACATTTTATCGGCCTAATGAATCGCTATCTGACCATCTCGAACGAACGGAAGCGCTGTGAAGCCTCCGAGACCAGCCACCTAACTAAACTAGTCCACCAAGCTTAGCAATGGTTAATTTCCCATGAACATTGTATTTAATACAATTGACATCCCATCATTATATTAAGCATTAATGCAAAGTACATTTTCACAATGCAATCTTATTCTCTCCTTTATATCGTAAACAACTTAAAAAATAAGCATATTAATATAGTGGTTAGCACTCGATAATATTAAAAAGTTTCCATACTGTTACACCTTCATCGTTACATCTACGGAAACCTAAGGTTTCACGGAATTACATTCCACGCCACGAAATTGCATCGAAAACAAAACTAAATACAAACTATATTATGGGGTACATAGTCGTTCAGATTATTGGCCATTACAAATAAATATAACGTTATTTAAAGGCTAGGAACATGGAACGAACCAACTTAATGTCAGTGGAATTTGTATCCGGTAAAAAAAGAGGGGGAGGGGGAGGCAATCGGGGCACGGGGCAGGGGGGGCTACACAAACGAATTGGACGGCACGCTTATAATTAAATACGCTTAAGGCTTGCCATATTCGAATTTATTCCGCTTTTAAATAAAAAAAAGTTTTTTTGTGAGCGGACAAATTAAAGTGTTTCTCTACGTTCAGAGGCAATTGACATTATTTGTTTACGATGTTTCCTATTTCTATTATCATAGTTATTTTGATTTGCGTCAGTGTAAGAAGCGAGATTAAATTCGAATATGGAGCGTCAAGTTTACATTTGTATGTGTCCGGCAAGATAATGCAATGTAGAAGGCATCTAAATTAAAGTACAGACTTAACAAAACTCACCGACAAGAACATTGAAGCACTTAACAAGTAGTATCATAAGAAAAGCAAAACCGTGCTCTCTAAAAAGTATTATACACAAAAATTTTAAGGTATAATGACGTAAAAAACTAATATGAGTAACGTTAAAGGTAAATACACGAGTAATTGAGCAAAACTTAACGAAACAGTGAGCAATATAAACGGAACAGCCAGGGACTACATTCTTCTATTTAGAATCTTATTCTGGGTCTATGTCGCCAACTTGCACTCTCAGACTTTGCTACGAACTGAGTTGTACTACCGCGGGCGCGTCACGAGTAGCGACGTTCATTCGAAAATAATTTAAAATTACTTCCAGGAATCAATCAATCTGTGTATATGTTATTTGGACTGGAGAATTTGTACTAAATTAGGTAGAACTTTTAAAACAACGATTTAAAGATGTTTCATGTCACAATAAAATGAAAGTAATCTATGACGTAGCAAAAGTTTTAAGCTCGCCTGAAATTACATGACCATAAAAGACAAATTGTTTGGTGCAAATGATTCGCAACTATTAATCATTATAAATGGGAAATAGTAATTAAGTATAGTTAAAATATTAAAAGTTAGGATAGAAGTTTGTTATTGATTTGTTTCTTGTTGTTAAGAAAAACAACATCGCTACTCGCTTTTCCGCGCGCTCTGTAACAATTGTGAAAATTAACCGAATCCAGAATAAGGTTGCACATTTGCACAATTTTAAACGCTCGCAACACTGCCTGATAATTTTGTGATATGTATTTACAATAATCACGTTGAAAAATTAACGTTGCTAAATCGATGAGTGTCATCGACGTCGCTCGGAGCTGACGCGGGACCCGCGGGAGGCCTCACACAGGCCCCCCGCGACTCACACATCGAGCCTTACAAAAAACCTGTTTTCTCACGATACTTAGGTACTTAACACGTTGCAATACAATACTAAAATTTAAGTCTATTTCACATTTACTTTTAATAATATTGTTTGTAATAAATGTATAAAATATCATCTTTAATCTCTGTATACTTAATCACCTTTGTTATATTTAAAAATTAAATCCATTTGTATCGGTATAAAAATCTAATAAGTTTTATAAATCTGAGGTTATCTGTTGGCTATGGCACTGTGTTTGTATTCAAACTTGGGCTGCCGCCCGCCGCCCGGCCCGACAACGGAAAATTTATCGTAAACTGTATAAAAATACTTATCAACTATTATTGTATAAGGCTGCTGTATTGTGGTTTGTATGATAAAAATATCTGAGCTTCAAATTGTATTATCTGGTAGGTAAAACCTGTAAAATGCTAGACGGAAATTGACAATATTGCAGAAAAAGCGTACACGAGGCAAAAGCGCCCTTAATATAACTTTATTTACTTAAAACTTTTATGTTTAACAGTTCTGTGTAAGATTATAGATATAGTCTAGTATTTTCTCTATTTGTGTGTCAGATATTATAATTTGAAGCGGCGGAAACGTAACGGAGTGTAGCGGGGGGCGGCGGCGGCTGGAGGATCACATGCTGTGGAAAAACTGTACTCACGAAGATAACTGTCCAAATGTTCTCCGATAACGGTGTTTTCGTTTGTAAACCTCCGAAAGTTTGATAGGAAAATCAATCGGAAACTAAAGACAACGGCACGCGCCGGCTCTGAGAGCAACTCTTGTATTAACACGGCGATGTTATTGCTAAGAAATTAAAGTTCAATTAATTTTATTTTCTATAATTATAACAAATAACAGCCACCTAATATTGAAGGAGATTCGAAATTTTGGAATTACGTAATAAAATAAAATAATAAAAATAATAATTTGTAAATTGGTCAGAACATAAAGCTGAATGTAAGTAACTGATAGTCTGTTTAAGGTATAAGATCGCTGACAAACGTTGACTCTCAAAGCCCGTGCGCTTACAATTTTCATAAAAGTCCAATGAGTGTTAATTTTTCATAAACTTAACATACTCAACTCACTAAACTTAATATTGCGTGCGCGACGAGGCGCGACAAACAAAAATAGTATACGAGTAAAATGTGACTTCCACAAATGCACGCTATTATTACTAGTTATTACGTAACAGTTCTTACGCGGTAGGAAAACGAAACCATCACAATAATATCGTAAAATAAGCTATATAAGTTGTCTATACGTACAAACAGAGATGATAAAACGGTAAAGGGCGGCTGCGGCGGCCGCGCGCTCTCGTTTATAGTCGATGCGACTCGACGAAGGAGCGAAATAACATTAACAAACCGGATATATCACATATATCTCTCTGCTCAAATTATACGTTTTGTATGCAATGAAATAATGTCAAGTTCTATGGCTACCTGTACTATGTGGACGCGATGGCCGAGGGCGCCGCGCCGCCGCTGCAGCCGCCCCACGATCATAATATATCTTTATTTCCCTAAACGCTAAAGTTTATTTCGCGATGAATGATCGAATTGCTTGGTAATTCGAATTGATAGTTTAAGCTAAAATTAAGTAAAAAGATTACTCTGGCATATCCATTTCCGAAACCGTCTACACCGAAAGCACTTCATGCATCACACACACCTAACTGGTAAAATTCGCTAATCTCACTCTTCAATACGTCCGAATCAGTCAAGCGGGGCTCGCTCGCTAAATAAATGCGAAATTTCGATTAATTTAGGAACATAAAAACGTAACTTTAAACAAGTTTGGCAATTTCGAGTCGACCTTAATTTTATATTAAGCGAAACTAAATGTACGACGAAACAATCCCAAAACATTCACTCGATTCCAAAAGGAGCCATTCTGCTATCCCCGACACGCGCACGACAAGCGCGCGACAAGCGCACGACACGCGCACACACGAGATTACACGCTAAGTGAGCGAAGACGCCTAACCTATCTAGCTATCACAGTCCTTTCTCAGTCTGACCCTTTCCTCGTAAATGCATCTCAAATTGTCATATCGTTGAAAAAACTGGTAACAACGTAAACTAGGCCTATTATATAATTATATAAGCTGTCAGAACAAATTCAAAAATTTACTACATTATTTGGCACCTACAGTGTTACGGAGATATTTGTAAAATCTCGTCTAGTTTAAGAGTAAATGCACTTAATGTAACAGAACTTTTTGTTAGTACTAACAAATATAAAGGTTTGATGGCAAAAGGTAACCAACGTTTTTGGCTTACTTCCACATTCAACGGAATTCATTGACAACTCTCGAACGAAGTTTATGGTTACTCGTCACACCGAATACCACATTTACTTTAAAGATATTTGAGCATTCCTTTATCGCATACTTGCCAGGTTTATCTCTTAACACACGTAAATAATATTAACTTAATACGTCTACAAAATATGTATATTTATTACAAATAGGCACGCCGTCGTACCGGAAGCATTCATCGCGAAATACTGTTATGTGGTAAAAGAGCAATTCTTACTTTTAGATTTCAACGAAGAGTTTTAAATTCTAATCTCTGGTTCGATCTGGGTAGATATAACGCGACCGCATCGACGAGAATCACCGAGACACTAACTCTTACGTGGTAACTTAACATTATGGGGCAAAAATGCTATCTGTACTCGCTTTCTGAACGGTAACACTAGTCGCGATAGACCTCGACGGGATACATAAAGTATATCGTTATTTACAGATCGAAGCATGTTTTACAGCGATCCGACTTACGTTAAATCCATCAGCTGGAAGCTCGCGGGGCGAGTCGTATACGGGGGCGCTCAGTTGTAGAGGCGGTCGACGTAGAGGTCGTGGTGCGGCGCGGGCAGCGCGGACAGGGCGTGGTGCGGCGCGGGCGGCGCGGGCGGCCAGCGCGGCGGGGGCGCGGGTCACTGCGCCGGCAGACACGCCACCGGCCCCGGGCCCACCGCCGGCTTGAACTCGCCGCCCGGGAACTGCTGGAAGGGCGGCGCGTAGCACTGCGGGAAGTACAGCTCGGGCTTCACCACGGCGGCGGCCGGCGGCAGCGGCCGCGGCGTCTTGGCGTCCGCGCGCCGCGCCTTGGCCGCGTGCGGGTTCATGTGGTTGTCGATGTGCTTCTTCACCTCCGGCTCGGTGGCGAAGCGCCGCCGGCAGTTCGGCATCGGGCAGCAGAACGGCCGGTCGCCCTGGTGCGTCCGCGTGTGCTGGTCCAGGATCGCCTTCTGCCTGAAGTCCTTCCCGCACTGGGTGCACTTGTACGGCTTCTCGCCGGTGTGGATGCGCAGGTGCTGGTTCAGGATGGTCCTCTGGCGGAAGAACCGCGGGCAGTACACGCAGCCGTACGGCTTCTCGTTGGTGTGTATGCGCAGATGCTGCGTGAGGTGCGACTGCTGGCGGAAGCGCTTGCCGCACTCGGGGCACGGGTACGGCCGCGACTCGATGTGGATGCAGCCATGCTGCAGGAGAGTCGACTTCTGCTTGAATTCCTTCTGGCAGATCGGGCAGCGCACGTACAGCGGCATCGCCCGGCCGCCGAGCACGTCCGGCAGCTTGCCGCCCTTGAGATACTGCAGCGAGAGCCCCGAGCCGAACACGGCGTGATTGAGCCCCTTGGTGTCCTTGAAGTAGGCGGGGTACTGCGCCGTGTCTCCGGGCGAGAAGCACGAGCCGCGCTGTTCACCGTTCTGGCCGTCCGCGTCGCCGAAGGTGGATTGCACCTCCTCCTTGTTCTCGTCCGGGGGGAAGGGAACGTCCTGGGGCCACAAGGTCGGCGTCGTCCCGTTCTTAAAGATGAGGTGCGGCGATACGTCTGCAAAAATCGAACAGGCTGGTCAGTCACGGGTCCGGATCGACCGGGGCGGGGTAATCGACGAGTGGGTTAATCGAACTGAGGACGGTTACGGGAGCGTCCGGCGATCGGTCGCGTGTCTCGCGAGCGCCGTCCGCTAGGCGGGCGACGAGGGGACCGAGAATTTGTCTGATAGGAAGGCCAATGGATGCGAGACCGAATCGAACGAAGGGGGGGCGGCGGGAATCGCAGGCGGCGCCGGCACTGACGGCCGCCGGGGTCAGTGCGGGCGGCGCGCGCGGGGAGCGGGGAGGGGCATATATGTGTGAATAGCGCTCGCCTTGGTGTGTGCGGACGTGCTGGTTCAGGATGGCCTTCTGGCGGAAATGTTTGCCGCACTCGCCGCACGTATATGGCTTCTCACCGGAATGGATGCGCAGGTGCTGGTTGAGGATCGCGCGCTGCCGGAACGAGCGGGGACAGTAGACGCACGCGTAGGGTTTCTCGTTCGCGTGGATGCGCAGGTGCTGCGTGAGGTGGGACTGCTGGCGGAAGCGCTTGCCGCACTCGGGGCACCCGTACGGCCTCGAGTCCGTGTGGATTCGCTCGTGCTGGAGCAGAGTGGACTTCTGCTTGAAATCTTTCCCGCAGGTGAGGCACTTGAAGAGCCGCAGCTCGGAGTTGGGGTTGTGCTTGCGCGGCTTGGGCGGCTCGGGCTGGACGATGTCCGGCAGGTGGCGCAGGTCGGGCGCCGCGTACTGGTCCAGCGGGCCCTCCAGCGAGAGCACGCCGCCGTTCTGCTTCAGGTAGTGCAGCGGGAAGCCGCCGGTTCCGAGCATGTGGCTCGTGGGTCTCGTTTCCTTAAAGTATGGCGTGGCGTACTGCTGCTGCAGGTCCGGCTGCGGGATGAAGCACGGCGTGCGGTCGAGGTGGTCCTGCGTGGGCGGCGGCTGCTGCTGGCCCTGCAGTTGCTGCTCCACCTGCATGTGTTCGGGCGAGGTCTGCTGCTGCTGCGCCTGTTGCTGCGCTTGCTGCTGGGCCTGCTGCTGGGCGAGCTGCTGGGCGGCCTCCTCCGCGGACTGGTCGGGCGGCGGCGGCGCGGGCGGGTAGGGCGAGGGCGCGGGGGACGCCAGCTGCGGCTCGGGCTGCGGCGAGGGGCCGCCGGGGCTCTGGTGCTGCATGCTCTGGTAGCCGCCGTCCAGCACCGCGCCGCCCCACTGTGTCCCGGGAGGTGCTCGCTCCACTCCATCTTTGTAGAGCACGTAGGGAGCAGTTGTGTCTGGAAAAAAATTAAAATATGTTAGATATGCAATACATTGTTTTAATATTTTCGTTTATTGATTATAAAAAAATGGTTTTTATTAATAAAGTGGGACCCTTAATAGTACTTTTACATTCTTTCAGTGTAAATCAGATGACTATAATTTGTGCATGCTATTTAACAATGCTTACGTAATTTGTTCTAGCATAAATATGTATAATTCCTAGTTTAACTTACAGGTTGCCTTCAACCTTTACTAAAAGGTAGCACTAAAAATATTTAACACAAAGGGTTAGCGACAGGTAAATACGTCATGAATGATATAAAAAACTTCAGACCTAAGTAGAAAAGTCTGAATACATTAAAACGCAATTCGGTAAAGCGGTTTTAGCATGTGGAGGAAATTTCGGCAGTGATAGCGTGCGGTCGCTCGGTCGCGTGTCGCGCGCGACGCGAACACGCCTTGCGACAAAATAAGAATTTCATAAATCGTCACATTTGAATTCGGCGAGACGTAATACCATCGAAGAAATTATTAGGTACCAAAAAATGGAAACTATTGACGAATATTTATACGTAGACACTATTTGTAACTCATTTTGTTGGAGGTTGGATCTTCCAAATTCCCTACTGTATTACCGTTAAACTACAGTAGGTACCTATTATCAATAGGTTACCTGCTAATAATATCTACCTGTATTAGCCAAGCAATACAAATGTTGAGTTATTTAATTTCTATGTTTACTTTGATGTCAAACAGCTTTCCGCTAATTAATTATCGATTATTCAACAATTTCACAACTACAACTACTTTCAACGTTTTCGATAAAAATCAAATTAGAAACGTTGAAAACATTTCTAGTAGTTTAAATGATCCTTAACTGACTATGTAATCGATGTCTACAATCGAGCTCTACATTGCTCGTTTAAATAAATACACATTGAGTTGTTTTAATATAATAACGGTTATAGTAAACACGGTACAAGTGTAGCAATGATAAATCGATTTAGCGATGAAAATGATACGCGGAGACAGTGCAGTGAGCTTTAATTGCTATAATTATGTTGTACCACAAGTTCTAAATACCACACAAGTCGGAGGATATACAAAAAAGGTTTGTTTTCTAATGATTTACTTTCTCATACAAAAACTAGGGGAAACGCAGCCATTTTCTTTTCCCGCCCAAAGCGAAATGCAAATGGCGGATGCAGAGCCATTATCGTTTCGATGCCGCCGTGCTGTTGTTACTCGATTAAATCTTAAATATTACTTAAAATTTACTTATCTAAGGGAAATGAAATAAGAAACACGGTTTCCTAGCTAGTCGTGCTTCGCGCATAAATGACTGCAATAAAGAACAATTTTTATATCTCTGTATTTTACTAGAAATAAATTTCCATGAATAATGTGGTTTGTTTATTTTAATGCAGGTTTGACGCAACGATTTCATAACTCACATGAACATGAACTAATACTTATAAAATGCTAAATCGTAAAAATTTACTTTACCTACGTAGCTACAAAATATTGCTTTACAAAATATTTAAAGCATTACTCAAAAGTAAACAGGAAAAAGTAGCTCTAAAATAACGTTACAAACATTTCTTAGCAGGTCCTAACGACCAGGCATTCCTATACCGATAGTTGATGATTCTGAGTCATGTTTGTCGATGTTTATTTCCAAGCGGTATAAAATAAATCGGTAGCCGACGGCCGCACTGAAAAAAAATCTCGTTCAAATGTCAGATGAGTAATGGGAGATCAGTTGTGGACGTTGTGGTCACATTCACTTCGCGGTCATTTTTTGACAGCGACGAAGTGGATCGGGTTTCGGCTGTCTGCCTACAGATTATAAAAGTTAATTTCAATGGTATTCGAACGCGGGGATATTGTTTTCGTTGTTGCATTCTTTGGTTTGGAGTCGATTTGATGACCGGGAGTTTTTGGATTATGTAGAGCTAGATATGATAATAAATAGGTAGTCGATTTGTTCTTGAAAAAGGTTCTTTCTCGCTAGCTGCCCCTGGACATCTGTGACAAACCCCAAACAGGATTTTAGTAGAAATTAGTAGTAAGTCCTGTTGGTTTTAGGAGTTAGCATATCAGTAACTACTCGGCAGTAAATTAAAAAGTGAACTGTTAAAGTTAAGCCGCTAGTGACTGTACAGTAACAGTTAGTAAATATAAGTAACTAGCTTTTGCTCGCGGCTTCG
>DWKA01001338.1:0-12683 GCA_018249155.1 Panoquina ocola ocola | reverse complement strand
ACGATGTTTTCCTTCACCGAAGCAAGTGATAATTAACTAGTAATACGCACATAACTTTTAGAAAATTAGTGGTGCGTACAGGATTCGAACGTACGACCTCCCGTTCGAGAGACCAACGTTCAAACCACTAGGCTATCACTGCTCTGCAACTTTGGAGTTTTAGGTAGGTATGTCAGTACCCATACCTAAAACTATAAAGGCATTTTACTAGTTCAAGATGACGCAGTGGAGTTAACATGTAAGTTAAAATACACAGAGACACGTAACGTCTTTTGAAACAGTTATTTTAGGACGCAAACCTGTAATAGTAACGAAGGTCGACGGAGGGGGTCGCTGTGAGCACCTCGTGTTTACCGGCACACGTGGAGACTTGCTGACTAACGAAACTGCTCAACGCATATGAACTTCCTTTAATACACGACATAAACCATAAAGATACACCAATGTCAATCATGCTTTTTTGTAATTGTTTACTACGCTAACGAATTGTTAATGTAAACTTAGCTTATCTCAAAATAACTCTCGTAGGCATATTTCAACACTAAAGTCTCCCAAAAGTGTTGGAGTTTGTCTATCCACACTTATTAGACCAGCGTGGTATAAGTACATTTTAATACTGATCGAACCATTTACAAACAAGACGATAGATCAAAAAGACCGTCAAAATAAACAAACACGGAACTGTACAGCGCCAGTATTCATGAACTGGAAATTAAATCGTGAAACAACAAAAGTCTCATAAAACGAAGCAATAGGAAATCAAACAAAGTTAAGAGATATCTTTCCAACATCGAACGGAGACGGATATGTGCCGAAGTAAACAACGTGTTTATTGCCAGGGGGATGGAAACAAATATTAAGGTTGCAGTAAACGAAATTGAGGATCGTACTGGCGATTACTATCAACCTTTATTGCCGATGTAAAGTTTCCATTTAAACACTCAGCGTTATTAAATACACTAAAGTTATTCGTGTCATAGCTATAAAACTCTCAACTATTTCAAAATGAATTTTTAAAACATCAACGCATTTTTCATACTCAGAATCAGGAAGAAATTGAAACTCAGTCGGTTGTGCTTGGAGTAAGAAAACAATAGCAATTGAACTAAATTCCAAACACATTAACCCTTAATACTCTACAATGTTAAAGTTTAATACATGCCATATGAATACCCACGCGAAACTATTTCGACATTATAATAATAGTTAAACAAATCCACGGCATTCATTGAACGGGCCGACTGATCGTTCGACTGATCGCATGATCCATCGCCCAACGGATTGTTCGATCGACGAAATACAGCGAACGTGTCTAGGTTGACACTGTGACCCAATTCCGAGACGCGGCCCGTATATCTACTACTGCAAAGTCAACAAAAATATATATCGCCACTGTTTCACTCAGATACACTTTTATTATCCACTCATTTAGAGTAAAATCCAGCCGGGCGCTCAGCTCAGTCGACGGAGGCAAATTTGTGTTTCAACCTTGCACTGAAATTTATTCGGAGCTAAAAATAAATCAAATATTGTCAAGTCAATAAGACACAATATTACTAAACCGAGCTATGAACTTTATAACGCAGAATGCGACCTTGTGTCGTCTTTTGAATGGTATTAGGGACAAAGATGTTTGAAACTGAAGTTTTTCATTACAATGTTTTAGAATAGCATCACAACTAATTCTTTTTGTTATTTTTATGTCACATGAACTTATGAAATTGAATAAAATTTCAATTATTCATAATTGAAAAGTTACCCTTAACTCTTTACTAATTTCCACGAACAACGTTAATAACATACAATCTAAACAGGCTTGAATGTCGGCTATAGATTAAATTAAATATGTATGTTGTTGAAATACTTATTAATAAATAAACTGTTGCTATAAACGTAAAAGCAAAGTTTTCGGTACCAGAAACTCACAGTTTTAAAGCCGTACCACGTTTGTTAGCGCAAGCTGAGTGTGTTTTACCATTATTAAAAAGTATCCATTTTACTCACGCTTCAAAAGTTCACAACCGGTAAAATCTGAGTTAACATTCATGTCTTAATATCTGCATTAGCAAATGAAGCTGACATCATTATTACCTGGAACAAAGAAAAAACATTGTTAATTTTTAAAATTGACGAAAAAGTAACATTGTTAGTTTTTGTCTTAAAAAAAAACATTGATGTCAAAATGACAAAATTTCACAAGTAAGTCTGGTACATAAGACTGCATTTTAATTCACATGGACAGTCATTTCACACACTCCAGTGGTCCTATGCCAACTCGCTTATTCTACAGATGCCTAATTGCGTCTTAGACTGTCTGAGAACGGCATTTTCCAAGAAGTGCTCGAAAAGGAACGCGTAAAAAAACGCAACCGCATTACAAGACACTTGTTTAAATGCAAAATAGAATTTAAGATACAACAGTTTCTGAGATAAAACATGTTACCGTAAAGAGGAACGACGTCATTCTTCTTGAAGCGCCCTTCGCAAATATTATGAGAAATGGGCTACCTCATACCGTAATGTCACACCCTTTGGGGAATATATCCAAAGTGATTTCATACGATATTATGATAATGGTAGCGAGAATACCGGCAATGCTTGTAAATCATCCAGAGAACGTTCGGATAAAGAATGAAGTTGCTTAGAAATGGAGAAATTATTTTAAATAAACAGCTATGGCTAAGCTCCGTTGCGAACGCTCATGACAGTTATGCAAAGCTCAGTACTGTCAAACTGGGTGACCGCAATCGAAATTATTTGAAACCTTCCGATTATATCATCGGCTTCTCAATAATAAAATTAAAACAAAATTCTTATTAGCTAGTCATAATAATAAGATATGGTACTAAATCTTACAATGGTAAAAGGGACTCGTCCCAAGGGTTAAGAGCTAGTGATAATGATGAGCATGTTATTAAATGTCTGCGTCATGTCTCGACACTGAGATATCGCTGACACAAGACCCCCATTTCATCTATGTGTTACATAGAGCAACATAACCGCGCAAGCTATAAGCGATGAATGCTATTTGAGATTGCAATATGTTACGCAGCCACATACCGATATGTAGGCACGGAAATATATTCTCTTAGCATTTAATTTCGCGATTATACAAGACTACGCGTACTCTTGCGATATAATCGAATCAGATTGAAATGTCAATTGGATTCGTTGCTATAAGAGCTATAGGAGTTGAAATTTGAGAATGATACCGTTACAAAATCCGGATCGATGGCCAATAGATTAGATTTAGGGGACGGGTGGAATTTGAGGAAGGACGTAATTCGGTGACATCTTGTAGATTCTAAAAGATGTTACAATGTTGATAGAAGTAATTTGCAGATAGGTAAACTATAACTGGGTCAAATCAATAAATATAAATTAAATAATAAAAATTAATATAAATTCTATGTTAAATTTAGAAATAACATATAGCTGTGGATTTTGTAAAATAAATAAATAAATCATGATATAGAAGCCTGAAAATAATGAATAATAAGTAATGAATTTAAAGCGTGTACCTACGGATATTTGTGTGCCAAAATGAAACTAGGGCAGATTCTATATGAATCGTGTGTGACTGTGAACACTACATAAACGTGACTTGAAGAAACGTGATGACAATTTTGTGGAGAAAGCTGCAATAAAACTGGAGAGTCGCGAGTAAATGATCATACATTTAACGTATCATAGTTAATATGAAGCATAACTCACCAACAATCAAGATCCAAGATCAAGGCTTCAATAGAGAACATTGCTTGACATCATGACCGTGAATGAATACGTTATTAGAGATAACAAGATGGAAACGATATTAAATTAAGACTCGTCATAGAACTGACGACTTGACGACTAATTACGCTTGATACACATATGAGAACACGCGTCATATTGCTAAACCGTGGGTAACAAATACTTTTGCGAAGTAGTACAAGTAAATATAGTCATAAGAGTACTATCGGTACCTACATGAATAAACGATTTTTGAATTTTGAATTTGAATAACAAAAGTTTATTGATGTAAAATTATATATACGCTTACAATACATAATTATTGTAAAAATAAAATATTAGCAATACGAAAGAGTTATTCATCATCATTATTACAACCCATATTTGTCCCACTGCTGGGCTACGAAAGAGTAAAGATAAAATATTTATCTGTTACATAAATGATTAGTTCTCCATAGCGTTCTCAAAGGTGTGTGAAGTCTGCCAATCCGCACTTGGCCAGCATGGTGGACTATGGCCTGTACCCCTCACAATGTGAGAGGAGACCCGAGCCCAGGAGTGGGACGATTATGGGTTGTAATGATGAAAAAATGATAATGACATAAATGATTATCACCTCCGGGAGTCCATAAGCATAAGGCATAACTAGATTATAAGAAATTCCAAGCATTAAATAAAGTATATTTTTAGCTAGTAAGAAATCCTTCAAATTGAAACATAATCTGGGTCTAAGCAGTTTGTTCCATTTCATGATCGTTCTATCATGTACAGTGGACATCAATACGCTTTATCTGAAATTACTAATGATCAGCGTGTACTGTAAGCCGATAGTACACACAGGAGTATCATGTTGCATCTATTATTGCACCTAGTTCATACCGAATGAACAATGATATAGGCATATCATAATACCCATAGCAGATACGATGATGGATTGTTTCAAATTTATTTATCCGTATTTTTTATTGCGTAGGTAAATAATAGCATACATAAATAAACGACGGATACATGGACAATTCAGGCAATTTTTTTTGTGTAAAGCTTTTTGGCTGATTCTTATTGACCTTTGTTTACATGTATAACAACTAGACAACTTAATCTTACTTAAAAACAAACATCTTTCTACTTTTTTTAAACGTCCTCCGTCAAATGCCGTATAAAGTAAATTAGGAACATGAAACTGACAGAAAATTGTCTTTCGATAGCTTTTCGTTATCCAATATTACGCCTTGCCTCAGATCAACTTCGAACCAACTTTGGAATTCGCTCATTTTATCATTGTTTGTCTTAATCTAAACTAACTTAATTAAACTTTCCAATCCTCTAGTTGAAAACTGGTAAGCACTATACAAGCGAAACATGAATGGAATTGATTTATAGTTTGTCGTAATCTCTTCGGGTAGGAGAAAATATTGATTGCTTTGTAGAACAGACTTTAATCCCTTAACTCCTGTAGACACGACGAACCGTGGAATATTATAATGCTACACAAAACTGTCAAGCGATTTTAAAATACGAAGCGGAGACATCTTGACGAATTACCCTATCTATCATCAATTAAATTAAATTTACATTTTGGCATATTTCAAACTTACTTAGTTACTATAGGCATCGATCGGCACAAGACAGATTAATTCATCCGATTCTTTAACATTGTATCTAATTCGTAGATAGCTAGCTAATACAGTAAGTATCTGCTAGGTATTAAACAAAACTCGGGACAATAAAGTGAGCCATAAATACGGGGTCGTTAATTTGTTCACATCAAGCCGCCTCAGCCGCGCAACTCCGTCAGTTCATGTAATAATTTGTCCGGGACCCTATCTCCCTTATCGTGTGTTGGGATAAACAAGAAACTGTGGCGTTTCCCGGATTTGTTGCTCCAACAGACGAATTTGTAGATCATTTGTCACGGGAAGGATTTGAGAACTATTTCTGTCTATTTTATGAAATAAATGCTTACTTAAGTCTTTGAAGATACAACTAGGCACCTACTTAAGCGACTTATTTATATAAAATAAATATTATTTAGCAAAAGCAAAAGTATTAAGACTGTTAAGTTCTATGTCGTAAAATGAAATAATTAATAAATGAATACTCTAAAAGGAGCTTGAAACTGCAAATAATTATAAAAATGACGAAGAAAAATTTTTTGCCGCAGCAATATGCTGTAAGAACCAAATTATTATAAAGGCTATAAACTAAACACCCCCGGGGCCGAGTGGGGTGGAAAATATTAAAAGAGCGTTATTTACAAAGGTCGCAAAAAATTCATTTCTCGTAGATTCCTTGAAAATTTAATTCATGGGCCATACAAACTGCCTACTCGGGGCGCCTCATTATTCATGTAAGCCGAAATATTTCTACTATGCCCAGGAGTGCCAGCGTCGAGAAATAGTACCGTGTATAAGCGCAATTTGTGGTAAATGCGTAAAAGGCCGAATCTCTAATGGAGATCGTAACACATTGGCTATTACCACTGACCTCTATAATATACGCCGACCAAGCTTTACAATACCAAATGACAGCTATTTTCCGAACCAATTCGAAACGCCTACGTCGACCATCTAGAGACTTAATTGGAGGTTTAGTGGGAATGACACTTAAAATTTTATTTATACCCCAATTTATTTACCTGTTACGATAATTGTCACATTGAAACTTTGAAAAATAATCTATTTCGGGAAAACAAATCAATATACCATAACTTTCCATACTATTTAGTATTTTAGTAGCAATCACGTATTAAAATAAATTATATCAAATCGAAATTACTGCAACCATAATATCTGGAATATAATTTCATCGCATCGGCCGCAAACATTTCGTATGAGTAGCCGTTAAAATTGCTGTCGCAATTCTAACGTTGCAAATTATGTAACAGATTCTGCTGCGAGTTGCCCTTTTACATAGATTGCTATTTCCGTCAAGGTTTCCTAGTCCATTTGTACTTTATATAATCTGCTACACAAACTAAACTAATAATGTAATGTACTTACCTATTAACAAATATATATTACAATTTTCAGCAAAACTTAAAGTACCTAGCTAAAATATACGTCACAGCGTTATCTGAATTGGACCTTGCTCTGCCTTGCCTGACCTAATTTATGTGTTGCAATCCGTTAATTTTATTACCGGGGTATTAAATTTATTGCTCCTAATTTACTCCCTCTTCTAGGCGTAAGTACTACAATTGCATTGATTGACATTGGTCCATTTCCTTCGGATTCGGAACTATACTTAGATCTATTTTCCAAACATCTGAATTTGCTTCCAATTCCCTCATAACCAAATCCAACCTACGATTTATAAATACGTATTGCGTAGTCACATTATACGTAATTTATTGAAATTGTCTTACATTTAAGTGGATTTAATTCCTTTGTTCACTTTTTTATAGTCATACAATAACCCTGAATTCTACGTTTACGAGTAGTGCTATCGAATCCAAGGTTGCCCGAGCTAATTCGTTGCCTTTGTTATTTTGCCTGATATTGTTTCACAGTACATAACCTAGAATTGATTTGATTACAACAATGCTAGAATTTTGAAGAAATATTGAACTTAGAGGTCACAAGTTTAACCGTGTTTAACATTTGACTTAGCGCTTTTGCTTGCTTTTATGTTTCGCGTTAACAATAATTTGTAATTCTATTGTTTTTGACAAACTACAGTACAAAGTCGAACAGGTATAATTTTAACGCTAACCTTCAGCATGTTTGTTTTTCTGTTTAAGTGGTCAAAAGTATTTAAATTCATGCATTCTAAGTCAAAGTGTGAACTTTTCTAACCAATGGACTTGTCCATTGAATTCATCCCATTAATGGTTTTCAATTATTAGATTAGCAAATCATAATTATTGATCTTGATGTAGATCATGGTAACGCGGGAGTGAACTACAATTAACTTGGTGACAATAATTTGAGGAAACGAATGATCCAGTTGTGCTAACTAATTAAGTGACCCTGTCTAATTTTCCTTGGCCCTAGTTTCATTCACAACTAGGACAAACATAAAATCAATAATTTCTTTCTTACTTCCTTTGTTATCAATAAACGTTTATACTTATTTGTTTTCTCAGTATTTTGTCCATGTTACTTTGAACATTTTCTTTTTACACGCAAAACCCTTTTCATATAATATAAACCATCCAGATCTCAGGACTCGACAAGAACTGATAAACAAAAACACGAGCACGACTACAAAGATAGTTATCAAAATAGGTCAAAGTAGTAAAATCCTCCCGGTAAACGACAACTGACATTTACTGATTAAATCATCTGCCAATGTTCAGAAACTCTGGCTTGCGCAGTCAGCGATGTAGAGCTTAGTTGTAACGTCACGTCAATACGGCTAGAAGGCACTGTAAAAAAGAAAGTAGTTTTCGTTATTACTTATATTGAATTTAAATGAATATATTATATTTTGATTATTGCTACTTCAATAAACCTGATCAATGATATGCACATAGCATTCACAACATTTATGAATCATTGGACATAAAGCCATTTAAAGCATTAACAAATTGTTGTGTTAGCTTTATTGTTGTACTATAACTACGTAAACAAATTGGCCAACTAGTATGGAGAATTCTCGACCTTTCCAATGTCCGTGATCAATAAGTCCCTGACCCTCTCGACTAAAATAGAACGCAGATACTAAAATGTTATAAGTTATAAACGCTGTCAAACGGTTCATTTAACCGAAACATTAAACATACTAAGGCTATTGTTAAACCTTCTAATATTCATATTATGCAAATTAATTTGACCTACAACCTTTAATCATATGTTTCTAATTATGCTAGCGTGTGTGCCAAATTATATGTTGAGAAATGTAAACATAAAACCTCCATTAATAAAGCATTAAAGAGCATAGCAGATTGACAAATGAAACGATTTTAGTAAGCATTCACATTTGAACGAGTTCAAATTGAAAAAGAGAAAAATGTGTAGTCAGAAAATATAAGCAGAGGAAATGATGCTGAAATGCAGAGAGCTCTGTCCACAAACTTATAAGTGGTTGCAGCTAGTTCTGGCAAACAATATGGAATAGTGCTGTTTCAGAGCTATGCAGACGCTTTTGTTAACGACAAATAGGAAATATATAAGAGCTGTGCTTCAAGTTAACTTGCGATTCAGTATTTTTGATGAACAAGTAAAAAGAGTGAATGGGGTTTAATCCATTAGACATTTTTGTGAATCCTGAACATTTGCACAAGCATATAAACAGTATCATTGTCAACGTAATATCTGATATGTAACTTGTCATTACAATTATTATGCATAGTGCAAATGACTTTGACTATAATTTATTAAAATCATGATTTAAATACCAATCGTTAAGATTTTAAATACCACCAAGCAAATTGTTTATGTATAGTACTTAGTATAGTAAATTATATTCCACCATTCGATATGAATTTTCCTAAATGTCCCGCTATCGTGGCAAAAAAACATTTATCAAAAAATTTAAATTCTACAGCATCCTCAAAAAAAACATATTATACGAGCTTAATTTTTCATCCGTTAGCCTTGTAGAATATTTGATCTCAAAAAACTTTCCTAACAGCACGGCGGAGAATGGAGATCCAAGATGCAAATCCACTTAAACATAACGAAGTGAATTTTGAGTTTATTACAAGATTCAATATGGAAAAGAATTCAGCAGAAAACAGTACATTCCTAAAAATTGAACTTAAAAATTATGTTTACGAGTTTCCTAATTATAAAACAGATGTAACCGACACTCAATCGGTAAGATAGCAGGATAGCAGATAGCAGATTGAAAAGTATAATAATGATATTTTTTGTAAAATGTTTTCTTTTCAAATTTAGATTTGTTCAATAATAATATACAGTATCTATAATATGAAGTAATAACTCACTGAAAAATTTCGATCAAAAATCCCCAAAATTAGTAACTACAATTTTATCACCATGTCGGAATTCATCTTAATTCACGACAAATATATTTTTTTTCAAAAAGAAACAAATTTTCAGCGTTCCCTCCTCATGAATATTCACGAAAGCGATAATTGTTTGGTTACCTCGTCACGTAACCAAGACATGTGTTTGCAGCTCGGGTCATCGCGTCTGGGGAGCGAGCGATCCCGGGCGTACAACTAGCTGCTCAGTATTCATGAGGGACACGCGTCTCTATTACCCTGATTCCGTTTCCGAGTACTGGAGGATTAGTAAACTTGCATCCGTGCGAAAACATATTAGGTCGAACGTACGTTTATAGGTGATCATTTGAACGTTTCATCAAATCGTCTTGTATTTTTGACGGTATAAGATTGTGACTTGATGATAACTAAGCTGGTTGTTATAAGTTACCAATCTAAGTTCTAAACAAAGTAAAATAGAAACGTTTTGAGAAACTACACAAAACATACTGGAAAAGCGACGCAAAACGAAAACATTTTTAAAACACTGGAAATTAAGTAGCAGAACATAGCTTTTAACTTTAGCTTTGTGGCATAAGAACGAGTCTCTTATTCCAAAAACAGGAAATTGTTTTACTAAGGAGAACCGTACAATACCTACTGATTAGAAGGACAGTTTTAGCCAAGGAGACGATGGTAAAATACTTTGCTTTGTTATTTTATACGATATCGCTCAATTGCGACATGCGATGCAGTGCCAGCAAGCCCACCTGAGCAGATAGGTCACGTCCACAGAGGACGGATATTCTGTATTCATGAGAAACATAGTTCTGAATTTACCTCGATCCGTATCCAAGTACGTTAAGTAAGTTACAGAGTTACCGGGTATCCGCTTACAAGAACTAACGGATAAGGAAGTTGTTGGAGGAGGCTTAGGTCGTGAATACGAAGGAGTATACGCGCGTGTCTGTTCCAAAAGTTTGTAATTTGAAACCAGAAAATAACAACATTGGTTTTCTGTTTCGATCCTCAATTCTAGGTAATCTTTTTATGTGATAGGATTATGAAATAAATGAAAGTTAATGTTTAGTTACTATTAAAAATAAGGACCCAGTTGAATACTAGCGGCACATATCTTTTCTTGAAATTGTTCATTGTATTTTTAAACCCTTATAATTTTGGCCCAGATAACGCTAAAACTTTCTGAATATAATTACCTACATTATCAACAGCTCCATAATTATGCAAAAAAGTTTTCTTAACATGTAAGAAGTTTCCTTCGCCCTCTTTCTTCTCAGAATTGTTGAATCATATAAAGCGGCTAAGTGCAAGTCGGACTCGTTCAAAAAGTTTAGTGTTCCAAAATTTATATACAGCGTTATTTTGAATAAGATAATTTAAAATTTATAATCGCCAAATGGATTTGCTGATAATGTAGGCTTAGAGGTAATATTTTAGTACCGAAAAACACGCAGTAAAATTTATGATTGAGATTTTAAATAATCATTTCATAAAACAGTTGATTGTGAGTAATGCAATAATAACGATATTTTTAATGCAAATGGCCGACAAATAAGCTGATAAATCTGATGGTAAGTGGCTTCCGCTTCCCACGGACGTCAGCAAAACCGAGGACAGCGCTAATGCGTTGTCAGCTAAGAAAGAAGGGGAAAGGAATAAAAAACTGGCTTTAATAGAACTCGACATGTCATTTGGATATAATATGAATACAAACATCCTTTCACTTTTCCTAGTCAATGCAGTAGCTATCTACAGAACATCTGTATTCAAGACATTCGCTTCCAACTACTAACGGATTAGGTCTCGATTCTATCAGAATGTCATGTCCGAGCTAAGTAGGTTAAGTATTTGGAGAATCTTCCTCACTGTCTGAATATTTTTACATACATTCGTAAATGAGGACGGGAGATACATCTGATATTTTCTCGTCAAGTACGTTGACCCAGTTGAGGGATAAAGGTAGCGTATTCGTATGTATAAAATGAAAGTATGCATTTGAATATACCTTCGTGACGCGTTAGGTTGAACTAGATTGTAGTGTTGCAAATCAGTATATTGAGTCGCTACAGGCATAGAGCCTTATTTGATAAAATTAAAGGGACGTAAATCATACCCCACTATGCTACTCCAGTACATACTGGTGAGGGGAATTGGGTCCAAATCTACTGTTGAAGATTGTATGTAGCCGAAAAACATAACCTCTTAAATTCGTAATACACACAACTCGTACAATACCACAGGTGCGCTGAAGAGATTCATTTGCCACTTTTTTCCTCCATGATATATCACTTTTTCAAAACCCAAGATGATATAAAAAGGAAGATTTATTTTTAGATTTATCATTCGTTAAAATATCTTGACCACAAACCTAATCATCAGTTACTTCTCATAACCAAGAACGCAAGTCAAGATCCCAACCCGACGACCCCATGCGACCCCCCAAGTCGAATCACTTGATAGCTATTTGATTTGGCCAGCAACATCGAGAGATGTACCACCCACCTGGCAGGAAGCTGTTTGCTGCCGGTCCCGTGAGAAAATAACTTGTCACTTCCTTGGGATGTCACGTCGACTCACTGACGGATTGGTAACGTACGGGCTTTGCGAACAAATGTGATGATTCTTGTATATATACCTACCTACATAATATAATCTGTGGTTTGCTGAAAGGGTTAACATAATTATATCAAGTAAAATGTACGTATAATAGAAAAACTTAACTTTGAAATCAGAATTATCATGCCTTAGGGTCGGTACATATCTGACGGAAAATGCGTCGCGTATTATCGGTCGCGTTACGTCAGAACAGACACAGACAAATGTATATAAAACATTCCAACCGACCCTTAGCTTATTAACCAAATAATCATGACTATCGTGTTATTTAATTTTTTTTTATAGTCGCTATCATTTGATACTTAGTCAGCATCTATGATGATAGATAACACCGTGACTTTTCTTACTGATTACACGGGTCAACACGATTTTTGAGTCTGAGTTCTGTACCTGTGATTTTGATTACTTATGCCCAAGTAAAGGA
>DWKA01001337.1:0-12684 GCA_018249155.1 Panoquina ocola ocola | reverse complement strand
GATATTTTTGGACCGTAATATATTAACATAACAATTCATTGAAGTAGTTTAAAACTATTTAGTTTATGATACCTACTACAAAACTCTACACAACATGGATGCTAGTAGGTACTAATTTAAGTTCAACTGGTATCTATTTCAAAGCATTTGTAGCTAAAATCCCAAATTAGACTTTTTTCTAATATAGATATTGATTTGAATGTTCCCGCTAGTCAGATAACGCCCGATAAGATAGTTTATCTTATGAACCTTGTATGTTGGGGTACGCCACGACCCCCGCCACATCACAGGGTACATACGCCACCGTACCTATAATGCAATAAAACTAAAAATAGGAGAGTTGTTGACCTCAATTGACCTCAAATTCAAAAATGTTGCTTGAAAATTTTTGATAACCATACTTTATTGATTTAAGATGGGGCTATGATGTCACAATATGGCTTGAATATTCCTGTTCAGAGTTGATGGCAATTAATATGTATGTATTATAAATGACAAGGTGTTTGATTATCCATCTTTGATGGCGCACGTTTTGTTTGGAGGCTAGGAAATGGTGGTGCTAACTCTATGGTGTAGATGTCGTCCTTGCTGAAGAGGGCTGATTACCACCACGTGGCTCTATTCTTTTATCACTTTTCATAAAGAAAGCTGAATAAAATTTGAATGCAAAAAACATTTTTCGACACTTTCAACTTATTACAAAACTCTTTTATAAAGTAACAATCTAACTAAGTAATTATACTAAAACGTCTTATAAAAACGGAACTTCAAACTGAATTTTCAACTCAACAAAGAAGTTATCGCGCTGTAAGCTATTGACCGAACACCTTTACCAGATAAAATTAATCATTTCCCAGTTTTAACTTACCATTGTTTGAATAGTTTCCTTAGCTATTATTACAAGCCAAGTTCTACGGTTTTGTTTTATAAACAAACTCCTTTGTGCAAGTTGCATTAATCGTAGGTATGGCTCTAACCAACGTCTATAATTCATATAATTCGTGTTGAAACCTTACTAATGCTATTCATACTATGAATGTAATAGTTTTATAAATAGTACATTGATTTAAAATGTTTGCAATTTCGTAGAGGTAACTCACTGTTATATTTTTCTTAACATAAAAATAATGTAGAAATACATTACATATCTCGTATGCAAATATAATTTATACTATACAGTAAAACTTGTATATATGTATTTGTGATAGTTATAGAAAATATCAGTTGACTAAAAACGAAAATCCCATTTCATCAGCCTTCGTGTCACTTTAAACGGTCGACGCGAATGAACACTCACAAGAGACTAGAAGTAATTACTGGTTAGATATTAGTAGCTAATGTATCTATAGTTCTATACACAGTGTATCTATCCAAGAATGTCTGGGACAATTAAGAACGACGGCGGAGCTAACTCACCAATTATCTGTAGTGGTTCAAAACTACGCTTCCTGTTAGGAAAGTTACCAGCTCGCAGTACTGTCATCCGATATTAGCGATATCACTTCAGTGACGTGAATAGAATGTGTGAATGGAGGAAAATGGATGAAGAAATTACGTGAGAATCACAATCGTGTATCAAATGTCTATTATTCCTTTTGCTTCCCTTTTATGATGTTCTTATGGCGGGGAATACGGTTGTACTTAGTGTTTCTGAGCGGAGTTCGGTAAAAGCCAATGGATAGCTTTTAGATAACACATTTTCTTATACTTAAGGTTTGGCGTATTTCAATATTGAAAGTCTACAAAAATCCTTTACATAATTGTGTATTCACTTCGTACCTAACTATAAAAATAGTTGAATATTCAATTATAATATTTTTACGCACGTCTCAGCCGTTATCGAGAATACTGATGAGGAAATCTAAGTTTTCAGTCGGGAGCATGCACTAAGTTACTCCTAGAACTTATAGTGGCTATTATCATGAAATATTAACTGATTACTAAGTAGCTATGAGAAACGGGCGAGAGCGCACCTTGAATGTGAAACAATTTTACATCGTCATTACTTAATTTCCTTCAAATTTATTTTATTGCTTCTACCCGCCCGCTCCGCTGAGCATAAACTGAAAACGGTAACCTACTATATACGGTATATACTAAGTTAGACTCCTGGTTTATGTCTTAGTTAGGTAATAACATTGAAACTGTGGAGTAAAATCGCTAAATTCAGAAAGTTATTATAGAAATATCTATAATTACTTAGAAATTACTAGGAGGTCCACTATAGGGCATGTACTCTCCTCTCTAAAAAACGAGGAAGCCTAGTATAACTCCACCATGCTGCTCAAGTGCTAAATAATGGGCAACCGAAATATTTTTCTTAACACTAAATTTGTAAATTGTAAAGTGCCCGACTCATCTAATCAAAATCAAAGTATTCAAAATAATAGAAGTGTTTGGCATTACTCTACCAACTATTGGCGCACTACAACTCCAATAACAGCGTTAGGTTATAGTTATAATAGTGCAGCCATTTTTCATACGTTTTCAACGAATCGCCGTCACAATTCATCACGTTCACACCCGTCAGGCGTCCATCCCATACACCGTTTCACACTTCGCGCTGCAGCTCACTAATGCAATTCTTATTTTCAATGCTTCTAGCATCATCATACGTTTTGGAGCTTTGTGAATAGTCCGTATATTGCTGTAAATACAGTACCGTTGTACATTACATACAGGCAATAGGACACATTGCCGTTAAAAGTTACTTAAATGCGTACACCAAAAATGGATTGCATAAGAATTACACAAATAGTACGACATTTTTTCCTAAAAGCGTGTGCAAAACTTATAGTGCACATGTGTGTGACTGAGTATAGTGGATATTTTATCGTGGAAGGGAGTAATGAGTAACATCAATCCTCATATTCAAGCCAACTCCCATACTCTTTTAGCATCCTATTGATCAACTATTTATGAATAGTGCAGCAATTTTATTTGCTGTATTGTGATCAAATGTTTGAAGTTTACTTAACTACAATTATTAGAAAGTGAACTATGGATTTTAAGGTCCCAGGCCGATCGAAATTGTGCCACTTAGGAGAGGCCTATGGCCAGCAGTAGACTCATGGCTAATATATTATGATGAGATAGAACTATGGGTAAACCATCTCTTTTTGGACAAAATACCTGATATGGTAATAACACTTAATAAATATTATAGATAATACAAAACCGCAATTTTAACTAAAGTTCAATAAACGAAATTCATACATATCCAACAGAACGAAAGTTAAAATGACAAATGATTAAGTAGATGATAATTGCAATCGACGCGCTTAACGATCATGATGGGCGTTTCAAATTGTGATAAAATTAATTATTGAATGTTTAATGAAATTAGTCATACGGTTTCTAAAGTTAATAAATGCAATATTTTATAATTACTTTACTTTAAGATTGTTCTAAACGCAGTATGCGTAGAATTAAAATATTACATGTTAGCATCTGTAGAACAGCACTGTGGTTTAGAAAATCGTCCCAATTTTTTATCAAAAACCTTATGTAACCGAACTCCAGAATAAATGAAATAATATTTACCAGTTCTATTTACATGAATAATTTTCTAGGATGTATAAAATACTTTTTGTCTTTCTAAGCGTCGCTGTCGTACCGAGAACACGATCCTGCCACAAATTGATTGAGAGCGACATTTGATATAAAATTGTGTTGTGATTGATGCGACCCGCCTCGAACGCGCCCCGCTAAGTGCTCCGTCGTAGTGTCACACACATTAATACATATCACCATAACCTCGTATCTACTAAGAGCATTTTACAAGAAAAACAGCGCTACATTACGCTTAAATTTAAACGGTAAAGAGCACTTATCGTTTCGTTATGTACCTACCATAGTCCGAAGTGATGTTCTATCTCAATCAAGTGTCTCGTTTATACACATACTTATAAAAAAATAAAACTTACAGCCACTAAACTCCAATACAGGCATTATTTTTCTGTCATGCTTAAATAATTACACTTCGTAGGTAAATCAATCGTTTTAATATGTTTTATACGGTACGTTTATAAAATAATGAGAATACTGCAGAACTAACAAGTTTTCCCAGAAGATTTTAAATTTATTCAATTAGCTACTGTTGTGGTTGGTATAACTCTTGCGATAATGTTAATGCCTCAGTTTGTTATGTTTACTTACCCGTAAACAATATAATATAATAACTGAACTCAAGCTAAACAAGTAAACTTGCAACTTGCTCCAAACAACACACTTACTAGTTATAGGATCACACAATTTCTTGTTCAAACGTTTTAGCCTTATAATGTTTGCTTTACTTACAAACTGACAATTTTTCTTTAAGGTTTGCTCAACTTTCCAGGCGAGTTTAGCAAGACGGAACTTATTTTTTTATGTCATTCGATCGGAAAAGGAGAGAAGTTTCCAACAAATTGCTCCTTAGGAATTTTTAATTTTCTTCATAATTGCACAGAATCTATTCAAATTTAAACTGGTTTCGTGACGTTTTAAAATTCTTACGTAAATAAAGTTCTTAAACAAATATTGCAAACTTTATTTATACTCAAATTATACCGATGTTTGAAATTTTCGTTTAGCTCAAGATACCTTATCCAAAAGCCTAAGCAATAAAACCTAATCAATTAAGATTCAGTTTGACTAACCAATCCATTCCATGCTATTTTAGACACTAAACTCAACCAATAAACTAACGTGATACTTGTAGCTAATAGGTAAATCCGCAATAAATATTATGTGACAGTTAGATGTTGCAGTGGATCCATCCATCACACTCTGGATTCATAACAGGCGCTCCCTGCAAATGTCCCGTGGACGTTTATAACAAATGTGTTGTCATATACACATATCTACATTTGATATTAAGTACTAAACTACGCAGACAGATATTACTTGGTTGTATGCGTGTAAACTGCTTCCGAATTATTATGTTTTTTAATTAGATTCTTAATTCTTTTTTTCTATTTGATTTCTCGGAGCACTATTATATGGACTTGTTTAGGAAAGGCTTAAAAAGAGATCTTCTTAAAGACTGACGTATCATTAATTCATTACTGACTTCGCTAGTGTTGCTCATATCCATAGAGGGACTTATGACCAATGGCCCGTCTGTTTTTTTCGTCGGCCGTTCTGACTATAAAAAATATTTAACCACCTAGCTACATAAATAAGAAGCTTCTTATAATATACATCGTTTGCACTTGTATTTTTGCACTGAAAATTAGTAAATCATGGTATTTTCATCATCGATCTAAGTTTGTTAATGTTTGTTATTTATTTTTGAACGAAAAAATATTGAAAATTTTAAAATTAATTTTCTTCGTTGACTGTAACATAGTACCTACTATATAATTACTAAAGTGTAATAAGCAAACACACATAATACATTTTGTTATTAAAATAATTAATTTAGTAACCACATGTTTATCTTCTATTAATTTTAAATACTAAAAATATTTTATAACAATGTGTGACTAAACCCTCGTGTTGTAAATGGCAAGGTTGCGGTTAACCATTGTAAAGTAACAAGGTCCGTACTTCGATGAAGTTCCGTCGAGTGAACCCATGCTATGTGTAAGGATAAAATACACCATCACACATATTTTTATATAAAAAAATAGTAATATTGTACTCGTAAAGTTGTTAAATTGTGATTTATGTAACAAGTCGAAAAACGGTGTTGATAACCGAGTAACGTATCACAATTTTGTTACATCATTTTCTTATCCGACCAACATGTTACGATGATCGTAAAAAGATGGTATAAGAAGGTTATTTTTTAAATTTCGTGCTAATGTCACGTAGAGGTTTGTCGAGAGCAGCAGGAACCCATTTTTGCCGCGGGCATTATGCGAAACTCCCCGTAAACTCATCCTTTAGGAACCACGCCCCGCCGAGGGTGAACGATGACGTGATTCGAACGCGATATATCGCCGTACAGGGTAATATTGTGCCGCGGGACGAACTGATAGCTGGGGCCTTTTAACAAAAAATAAGGTCATCCGTTTACACGAGAGCAAAGGCTTTAAGTGACAGATACTAGATAAATGTTTTTGCGTGAAAGATAAGAAAGCGGGGCTGAGCGCATTAAGTCGCAAAAAGTTCGTAGAAAAATGCGCCCCGAAACTGGTGCGAGGGGATGAGATTTATGCATAAATGTGAATAATAATGTCGAGCAAGATGGACCTAATTATCGCCGGTATCGCCGAAGTTGTGAATTCTAGGGCATCACCATTTCATTATGCAGGAGTGTAGCGGACGGAGGACGCTCGCCAAACTTAGATTGAAGGCGGCGACGCGAGCGCGTGCTTAAACTCTATCCCTGCTCACTTAGACGAAGATTTATAGCAACTTTGCTGTATGCACAGAATACATTTACACGTATCACACAGCGCAACTTAAGAACTAAAGCACTTAACGACAAATTTGGTTACCGAAACACTATCGATATCCACATTATAGCTTGCGAAATTATTATTCGTTATAATTGTATTTAAAGCAACAAGTATGTATTTGTGTAAAACGTTCGTTTTGTACAACTGTGTACCTAAAGTGTAATCAATATTGATCCCATTATCGCTAATAAATTAAAATAAATATTATCATAGAATATAACATCCTTTTTCTAGTGGCATCCGAGTTTACTTCCTCCACAAATATAAATTAATTATTATGTTAATAAAATGCTTCATAAAAACTGAAGCCTTATCATGAACGGAAGTACGCTCGTGGGTGGCTTCCGTCACTGGCGCGTGCGCATGTCCAGCGATACCCAACACCCACCACACGATATCACGTTCCCGATACGCGATACAGGGTAACAATAACTGCTAAATCTGGCTTTGAAAATCAATACGCATATTTATTAAGTCAAGGAAACCGAGTAAGATGAATTCAATATTCGAACACGCACTATTCAAATCACGATTTAAATTTAATATCAAACTCCACCGTAAACGGTGTCAAACGTTGTCAAACTACGAAACTAACTATCTAGATGCCTTCTCCCCGCACACGTGCAGTACGCTGCAACCTCTGCAACTCAGACAGTGACTTACGAACAAACTTGCCGATCTCGCTGTGACACATAAATTAAACGGATGTGCGCCGCTCCATGTCAATCCTTATGAGTACAAATACATCGACGTTAATTATAATGACTTCGGATTCTATCGCCCTACGAATACCTGGCCGATATGATTAGGGTCATTATTCTAAACCGCCATAGTCATAATTTAAATGTATGTTCATTCATACGTTATATTCGTTTAGATTGTTAATTTTTCCAACAATTTAAACCCAGAAATATCGACTTGAAAAAACTGGTCAGCCAACTCTTGACTACGACATAGAAGAAGAAGTACTGATTCAGTGTAACACAAGCTCGTAATACGTATAAACATTACATTTATCAATAAATCGCGTAAATTATTCAATATACACATTCATACGCGTGAAAATGGTAAGCAATTATAAAGAAACATTACCGCTAATTCCGGCAGCATTCAAACCAAGCGCGCGCTATAATAAACAGTTAAAAACAAATGGAGAAACCCCACGATTCTCTCTAATTACCGCTTTCGTTACCAAATCACGAGAAAATTCACGCCCTTATCCCTCCACATTACAATGAAGGAATGGAAGAAGCCTGTGAAAAAGCAAATTAAATTAATTGTGATGTAAACGAGGGTAGGCCAAGCGTAGTTCGTACTGTAAATAATAGATGGCGCTCGAAGCCGCACCCCTTCTGTTGGCCGACTATAAAAGTTGTCGTTGACGTCCTCTCATAAGTACCATGAATAACCCCGTTTTTATGTGAATCCAATTAATTAATTAACTGGCTCTTTTGGATTATTGCTCGATAAAATGGAAGGTAATAAAATTGTCTCTACACAGCTGACAGCCTATAGGAACCTTATATTATAATACGTATACGTTAGTCATCGTTTGCGTATCCTGTCAGTATTTAAATAATGAAGATAAGCAATATTACAGTTACAACATATTATTGTGATAGCTAAGGATAAAAATATATCTGTACCTAATAATTAAATGCAACCATTTTTCGAATACTACAATGACGTAATCATAATCATTGGAATATATAATCGATATTATGTGATCCACTTAAACTAGGTACCTACGCTGTAAGATATACCTAATGAGTATAGAATTATAGATACACGAATAGTTAGGTGGTTGGTCTAAAATATTCAAACACCACTTATTGCCACCGAAATAGCCGGAATAAGACGTTCGATCGGTTTGCGGCAAAGCTTACAGTGGTCTATTTTCCTCGCCATCGACCAAACTCACGATAATGCCCGTGCTATCGATTTATGCATCGAGAATATGCCTTTCTATTACGTATTACGAACGTCGTAACTACTTTCACGTTATACATTATTAAAAGGGCGAGGTGATTTTTATTTTGTAGAAATATCTACGGCGAAGAATGACGAAACATTGTTTACCTTACACATTAGGTAAAGATTATCCATGTTTGTATCTTTAATTACTAGTTTTATTTTTATTTCTAATATTGTTCGGTATATAATTCTACGATTAAAAAAAACGAAAAGAAGATAACAGAAGAATGAAGATTCAAGAAAGAAGAAACCACGTCTTATATCCGGTTACTCACTCAACCTGGGTGTGATGTGTGCACTCGTTGCTCGGCCCATCACAACCTCCTTGAGTGAGCGATCGTATGTAAGCATTCGACAGAAGAAATAGAACACGGAAGAGAGAAGAACGAAACTACAGAGATTACAGCGAATAATATAGACGGTAATTTGTATAAGATGGTAATAGTAATAGGTACTTCTTTTTAGACAGCAATGGTGATGTCTTCAGTACATATTGATATCCGACGGTGATCTGTCACCATTAATATGCTGACCAAGTGGCACCCGGTCAGGTTGATGTAATAAATCACATTATATAAATAAAGACATTATTAATCGCTGTTAAATGATCATAGTGTAACATTAAGTGTAAAATTCTAGAGTTTTAAATATTTACATCAAACCGTATGACTAAGATAGGTTATTAGGGATTGATGTTAATTGTTGTTTCAACTAATACCTCGTTACGCATAAGTTTACACCGCCCCAATTGATTCGCAAACAATCATTGTACTCGTAAGCTAAAGTTTGTAGAAAGTTCATTTCACATCCGTTATAATCGTTAATCGACTCAATGTTGCATTTGAGAACCAACAAGTTTCTATCGCATCCTTCGTTGTATGGGTACAGTAAATCAAAATCATTTATTCATGTAGGTATCACAGATACAATTATGCACGTCAATTTGTGTTTACTACCATTTCGGAAAGCTGCGTAGTCCATGGAGAAGAACCGACGCTAAAAATTGTTTAAACGATTCTAATCGAACAGTTACTACGGCGCACCATCATAACACCTTGATCAATCATTTCGTTAGAAGGTTATACACAACAAGTGATCTTGCAGACGATCATTAACAATAGCGTCCAGATTCTCGTAGCCGTGTGTAGAAATATTGATAGAAAAAACTATCGGTTGAAACTGCCAAACAAAAATAGCTGCACGGACGTACAGAAAACAGGCGCACTCCTATACCGTGATTTATACTTTATAGGTTACCGATTCGGCGTGTACGATGTCTGCAATGAAGATCAGGATACGTTTGCCCTCCTTACAAATTTGTCAATATACAAAAAAGAAGGAACTGATTAAATGCATGAAAAAACTATAAGTTTACATAATTATTATTGACTAACAACCCGAAATTATTCGGACTATGCAGTAACCAGATAGGCTCGACCATAAATAACCTTGAATCAAAAACTAAAAAGAATCGGATATAAAATAAAAGTAAATGTGACACATCTATGGGATACACGACATGGCATACCTAATTATGAAAATCGTCTTGATATCTTATCTTTTACTTAGATCTCAATGTAAGGATAATCAAATTGTACACATCCAGTAATCTCCATTATCTTCCCGTTACACCTGGCCGCCTGATTTGCATTCGCAGTGCATTTGATACCGTACTGTTTCACACTTAGACGAGATTGTATGCGCTCAATTCACACGTGACTGAATCTAAAGACGCATTATGGTTATCGATTTTAGATATACTTACTTATAGCTTTACATCATATCGTGCGGAACAGAGCTTATAATAAATTTACGCGGTCAGTGGTGGACGGTGGTTCATACTTATTGCTTATACTCGTACATATTTTGTTACTAATATCTCTGTATATCGTATGGTGAAGGAACAATAAATAATCTAATCTAAAACAATAATTATAAGTAAAAGATCCTACCAGTAGATAGCTGACGATTACCGCAGCACCTAACGCGCATTGAGAAGTGTAGCTGAGAAGCACTGTATAATCCAAGGTGCACGCAATCCCATGTCTTACCATCTGTACGGGCTAACGGCCGGCTTTGTCACCGCTGGCAACTCGCACATTCGTACCGGCTGCCAACTATCTACGCAGCTTAACGATACGGAGCGTCTTACTTGCGAGTCTTGCTACGCCGTAGACAAACTTGAAAGCACAAGACATGTTTGAACAACAGTCAAGATCTTTATGCTTCGAAAGCTTTTAAAGTTGTCTTGGGCTCGAAATCATGTAGAATAGATTTACTCGTACTACAAAAAATGCGTGGAGATGGAAAGCAGCAATAACTTACAGTACCTACCTATCTATGTTTTAAGTTCGGCATATTTATTTTAAGTTCACCATCAAAACCCATAACGATCCCACTAGTGGACTTAAAACTCCCATGAGAAGTACTAATAGAATACTTAATCTCAATTTAAATTAAGGTCCGATAATAGTAAGATTGTTATTGGGCCCGTTATTTATTCTATAAGTGAACCTTTCAGCCGTCAACCGAACCAAATGAATTTGTAATTTACTTATTATAACAGACAGTTTAGCACACAAAATTTAGTTCGTTTATTTTTATTTATCCAAATTATAATGACAATAACATGTTTATTAAAAGCAATCGCCATTATGGGGTTGATGTTTGAAAGTTGGTAGGGCGCGAGGGTCGGTAATTTGGCGGCTGACGTCAACGCTATTGCGACTCCAATTTCATGGCGACAACGTGTTACTGGAATTGTTTTTATTGCCCACATAAGAAGTGGAACATCACACGTTGCAATTATAAAAAGTAATTGTTTGGTCTGTCGTAAAATTTGTACATTCAGCTGCTATTAAAATTATTTCATACATAATGGTGAATTCTATTAATGGATTTTATGTCGTACATAAAGTTGCTTTCTATTGGTTTTCTGTATCCACATAGGTACAAATACAGTGGGAATGATTAGTAAATAAATTTTCTTCAATGACACCTATCGATTTTCTTATGTGTAGAATGTATAAGTGTAGAAAACCACTAATCATTAAAATAGATTGCGCAAGGATCCTCGTCATTGAACAAACTCATAATAAATGCAGTTGAAATAAAGTTGTGAAGCACCGAACCTGCATCCTGTGACTCAACATTTCGCCGCGTCCCAACCATATAATTTGGCTCGGCCCGAAGTTTGCACTCTACAATCGGAACTTGCAGCGGTGTCCGGTAATTAATCAACTTATTTGCTTGGGATTGAGAGGTATCACTGAACGAGGTGAAAGGTGGCACTAATTGTCAAACTTTGCGCTGTTCATCACTGGAGACGCAAAATGGCCGCCACTACAATTTAGTTTTGCGTGTATTATTATCAGGATATTTGTAGCTTTCTTGTCATAGTAACGTACATTTCGTTTACGATATACTCGTATGTATACTATTATTATTTTATTTGTATACTTTACTAAGTGATAGAAAAACACCTTTTTTACCAGCTACGTGAACAATTCAACTTTACTTTGTATATTAAGTAAAAAGGTTGAGAGGATTGTGAAATCAATTTCTAAACGTAAGAAAACAGTGGAGGTAAACAAATTCGAAGGCCAGGACTAACTATTGAGGGAAGGAAATGTGGTCGGTTACTGCGAACATCTGCATACTGTGAGTTGTTTACCGTCTCGGACTAGTCTCAAGACAATTTATTTGAAAGGTGTCGCGGTGCAATCCACTCTACACCGATGCCCGGTACAAATTCACCGTCTACAAATACCTCCGAATAAATCACTTCGACGTATTGCCCATCGGATCCATTTGCCTAACTAGATGTGTCTATAAACAACGTGTCGAGATGACAAACGATGATATTGAGATGTTGTGATGTTACCTTAATGAACTGATCCTTTGTTTTCCGTTCACAAATAGGTGCTAATTCATCGAACTCTTTAATAAGGCTGGAAATAGAATCTTGATGAATAGCCTTTGCAAACAGTACGGACTCTAACAGACAAATCTGAATCGCAGTCGACGTGTTCGACTATGATTATTCTTGTAAAGGTTACACTGCTAAATTAATTCTGGAATAGGTATCTCCACTTATGGTGTTTAATCCTGAACTTTTTATCGCCTTAAGAGTTATACATATATGTATACATATATGTATAAATGCTATCATTGTATAGGTGTTTGTATAGATCTTCCCTGAAGGCAATCTTCTTCCTAGTTAAACTATGCGTGTTGGTGTTAGTATGTTTAAGGCCGGAGCAGACCAAATGCGTATGCGTACACGTACGCGTACACGTACACGTACCAGTGATTTGTAATG
>DWKA01001336.1:0-12693 GCA_018249155.1 Panoquina ocola ocola | reverse complement strand
ACAGCTCTTCGTCAAAACCGGGGTCATAATGGTGATTTATATGTTAAATCAACAGGAAAGAAAGTGCCTCTAATAAAATAATCCACCTATAGGATTTCTTCATTTTTCTAACCTCATGTAATGACCACCTCACTCACTCGTACGTCTCTAAATGGAATTTTAACGGTGACATGTCTTATTAATTTCCCTGTCCCGTTTCTCTTTTTCATACCTAAATTAACTATTGTTGGAGCTTACTGTCAGATGGTCCGTCTGTCCATTTATCAGTAGTTGGCAAAAGGCATAAACATCTTTCAAAACTTGACTGATAACAGTGATAAACAAATGCTCAAAATTCAGCCAAATCCAAAATCAATTTACGGACGGATTATCCATTCGTATCACAAGGAAACCGGTCAAAATCTTCCAACATCGAATCCCAAATCGCAAGGTATACATCAAGTCACAAGTGTTACCGCTACAAGTATAACAGACCACTAACGATGCCTGCCGCGGCCGCTGTACGCCTTCCCGTCGCGACTGTACCGCCGCGGCTTGCGCTCGTCGCACGCGCCGCGCGACCGGTCGCGCCGCTCGCGGTCGCGCGACTTGTCCTTGTCGCGGGAACTTCTGGATAGATGACACGTACATAAGTATTAAATTTAATTTACTTGTTACAAGTTTTGTTACTCTAGTGAAGTTGTATACACAATTTTATTTTCCGTTGATTAGTGTGTCAAGTAACGTATTAATTAGGTAACTAAAGTCTTGGCCATTTCTGTGTAATATCATCAGCACGCAGATGTGAAGGTGACATAATAATTAACTACAGTAATGGTTGTGGTTTGAAGTAACTATAACTACAAACTACAGTACTACTCGAAATTCCAAATCTTGTCGCAGATGTCTATGTACAGCAGAATGGTGGCACTGCAAGCTAGTTTTCTATGCTTTTCCCAAAAAAAAATCAATGACACAGTAAAATGTCCTAATTTTTATTTTTTTTATGTGTACAGTAAAGTGTTACTTTTTATATTTGCGTGTACCGTGATTCTCCAGCGGAGCGACTGTCGCGCGACTTTCGTCGCGCGGGGGGGTTTGTCGCGCGGGGGCGGGGCGACCGCGAGCGCGACCGCGATTTGCGCCCCTTCGGCGAGCTGTGCACCGACTCCCGCTCGCTGTTCAGGTTGAAGTCATCAAATCTGTATTATGGTAGCGTGCCAAACATATCACTTAGTTGTGTTCGGAGGAACGCGTATGAGTTCTTAAGACTACTCGATTGACGTAACTTACAACTCGTTTAGATAAAGAAAATCATATGTTTCGACTTCAAATGATTCTAAAATACCCATTAGAAAATCCAACTAATATTATAAATGCGAAAGTTTGCATGTGTGTTTGTTACTCCTTCACGCATATACTACTGAACCCATTTTCATGAAATTTGGCACATACACAAAGGGTAACTTGCATTAACACATAGAATAGTTTTTATCCCGGAAATCTCGCGGGATTGAATCCATGCGGGCGAAGCCGTGGGCGGAAACTAGCATAGAATGTGAGAAATGAGAATAATACTGTTTCAAGATATTTTCTCCTTAAATATTGAATAACATTGTAAACAACTGTGTTTGAGCGGCAGGTATAAAAGTTTACTTCCACTAGAACCTGTCTTTATATAAACGGGTTGTAAAAAAAATAAGTTTAATTTATATGGGAAAATGTTGTTACCCTCACGTGCCGCCAAGTGGCTCCGTTTCGATCTCATACAAATTTTAGCTAACGTTACGACGATCGAGTAGTTAAAAAACTCTTACTAGGCCCATGAATCACGAAGATTCACTAGTGTTACATAGACAAATTCGGAAAGTTTCAAATTATTTCATAAATAAATTGTATAAAAACTAAGGCGCCTGTGTACCTATACATAATTCATAATGCAAAATTTTAATACCTACGTGCTAATTAGACATAATATAGTCAAATATGAATTTAAATGTAAAACTCACTTATTTTTGGGTGCGTTTCCGGAGCTGTGACTAGAACTGGAGCTCGACGATGAGCTCGATGATGATGAAGAGCTTCTGGACCTGAATAACAACATAATAACAATATATTTTTGTTAAAAAAAATAAACAACTAAAATTTCGATGTCAGAACAACACTCAAGACAATTAATAATTAATTTTAAATATCTGGCATAATAAATTCTATCGTAAGTTTTTTTATTAAGTTTCTAAACTAAAATGTAAGGTGGTTCAATCCTGGTTTTCACTAGCGCATAAAATAAAGAAGAAAAGTTTTTTGACATCTATTTTTTCGAATACGAAACAATACCAATACAACCTGTTCTGGAGGTTATGGATGAAATAAAAAATACAAATGAATAGACCAAATTCTGTCAATATTATAATGATCGTCATTTGTTCGAGTTGTATTTATTACCAAATCATGAAACCGACCTTCTTTTACTACTCTTGGAATCAGCCGAAGGACTCTTTCCATTCTTATCTGCCGAATCGGAGACAGCGTCTTTAGATGCTTCTCCGTCCTTACATTTGTCTCCAGAATCTAAAATTAGGTATTTAGATATCAAGTAAAGAATACTATTGATTATAATTTCATCATCAATAAAAATCTACACACTATAGCAAGGTTTAAGAATCAAAACCAGCTTCCTCTCACCATTTTTAGATGAATTTCCTTGTTCCTCATCACTTCCCCACAAGTCGTACTTGGCAAGATCCGCCTCATCACCCGATTCCTCTTCATCCTCTTCCCCGCCACCCTCGCCTTCCTGTGAAGTACCCCCCTTATCCTGAAACAAACATATCGCAATAGAAATTTGCATGACGGACAGAAGACATCAGCCATCATATTGATTTACATTTGATGATACAAACCTTTTTCTTTCGCTTAATTTTCTTTTCTTCGGCCGATTTTTTATAACTCTTGTCTGGTGTTTTCACCGTCAACTTAAGCCTATTTAACAGTATGGGTTTGGGAAGAGCGAAACTTTTGAAATTCCCTATCACTGGCGCATTTTCATTCAGATGAGACTGAGTTTCATTTGTGTTATCTTCAGGGTTGTGAAGGTTTAGATTTAATTTTTTTGCTACATTTGGCGGTATAATAACAGGACCTGGATCAAATATGTCGCTTAGAAATGGCGTATCGCCAGTATTTCCGTCCATCTTTGCTAATTGCCTTTCAATACTTCCGTCACGATTACTTTCTCTCTCCCACTCTTCATCGTTTGTCAAATTGATGGTTTCCACATTTTGGTGAGTATTGTCTATGCTATTATCACTCTGGTCATTACATTGTGTATTATCTGATGTGTTGGCATTATTATTCAACTGTTGTAAGTTCTGTAGTGCTAGTAGTAGAGTATTCGTATTAATTCCAGCTAGTAGGTTGGTCAAATCTAATTGCGGTGTGTTTTGCGTAGTCGTATCTGAACTGTTTACTTCCGTAATTTTCACCGGGGAGCTATTACAATTTTGTAAATTAGATTTTGCTTGGTCGTTGATATGATTTTTGGGTGGCGAAACATTATCAGTTTGTTGAAAATTTAAGTCTTGTGTGTAAAACGTTTTATTAGGTGAAGTTTTCGGTGATGCTTCTTCTGTATTGCTTTGTTCATATATTTTAGAATTATTTAATGATTTTGGTTTAATAGTTATGGATTCTAAAATTTTTACTCTTTTTGTTGGAGTAGTTACTTTCTCAACATCATTAGTGTGATTTTCTCTCGACATAGATTTAATTTCATTTGATAATTCCAGCGGAATAGAGTCAGGTCTGGCCGGTACTAAGTTTATTGTCGTATCGTGACCATTTTGGGGCATCTTTTGTTTTATATGCTTGTCTATAAATGTAAAGTTATGTGATATTTGATTATTTGGATTAACTGGCATTTCTTTGTTTCTTTGAATGTCATTAAACAAACCTAGCAAAGTTTCACATCTTTCGCTCACAATATCCATATTTATATTTTTACTACTAATATTACAACCGTCTTGTACCTGAAAATTTTGTTTCTGTGTAGATGCATCCAAAGGACTTTTTGTAAAACTGTCATTGTTTTTTACAGGTACCGATTGTTTTAAAGCTGGTGAATCTGGTACATCAGTGTTATAAAGTGCATCATCATCCTCATCCCATTCAGTTTCATACCTTTTTCTAACATTGTCATATTTATCCAAATCATTACATTGCTCTGGACTATTTTGATCCTGCAAGTTAAATATATCTGTGATGCTGCGATTTTTGTTCGAAGAATTAGACTGTGCAATATTGAAAATACTGAATGAATCTTCCATTGATTTTGTATATGCAGACTCATTAAATGTTCTTGATGTGTTTGCTGGCATCTTTGAAAGTGCAATTGGTACTGAGTTATCCCCACATCCTGCTATTCCTGATATAATTTGTGACGAGTTATCGAAGGATACAGGGATCTCTTGTCTGTTAGCAGAAAGTGGAGCTTGCAATGGTCTTTGTGATTTCTCTGTCTTCTTTGCAATCATAGGGCTCAGTCCAAGATTGTCAAATGCATAACTTGTGTTTTTTAGAGGAGAGCTATATGAAACTTTTGGTTCTGGTCTGTCAAATTTACTCGTAACTTCATTGTTGAAAACATTTTGCACAGGTTTTGTAAATATACTGCTGGTGATTGTTTTTCCTGGAACTGCTGAATATAAAGCACGTTTATCACTAGGTCTATCAATAGTTTTATTTGTGTTGCGTGTTTGTGCATCTACTTGTGATATTTGATTATTATCATAATTGGACGAGTTTTGGGACACATTTGTTGTCACTGATACTGGAAATGGTTGATCAAGAGATACATATTGATTAGCAGATCCGAATGTTTCCATACTATTTTTGACAAGCTCATCGCGATTTTGGACTATAGAAGGTTTGCCAGACATATATCCTGGATTTTGTGAGGGATACAACTCTATGTTACCTTTATTCTGGACCTCTGATATTAAACGAGGTTTAGGTTTAATCATTGACGCTCCATTACCTTTGGCCCAGTACCCTTTCCTTTTTACATTATTTTTGAACTCTTGATAATTCCTTTTAGCTGTTGCCCCTGACTTTGTAGGCACATACTCACTAGAACAACCATCAGTATCCACGATATTACTTTCACGATTACGTTGTTTCGCAGCCATATTACGTAAGTTAGATGTATATATATTTCCAGTAACCAAAGGAGATTCTGCTGAAGAATTAAATGTACTATAACCTTTAAAGGACTGAATCTCACTTGTCGAATAATTATTTAGTTTTACTGACACTGGTCTCTTCTTTGTTTTGCGTCGTACCTTTTTCCCATTACCAAATGATCTTGACAAGAAATCTTCGTCTTCACTATTATAAGACAATGAACAGGAATCTGAATCATGTATAGATTGTACAGATGATTTCTTGTTTGATATAATTGATGAAGAATTTCTTTGTTTTGTTGATTTAGATTTTATCTCACAATCCGAATCAGAGTAATTAGATTCTCGGCTGTCACGAGAACTCGACCTAGTTCTGCAATGTGTTGAAGCTGAATGACTTCTTGTATGTGAATCTCGATCGTCAGCTGCACTCAAAGATCCTCCAGTTGGTTTTGACTCACCCTTTAATCCTACAATCAAGGTTTCGACACTCAAGCTACGCCGATGAATATGTCTTGGAGAATCCCTTTCATAATCATCTTCACTGTCTGATATAATTGGTATTTCATCAGGATTTGGGACTTTTTGAGGAACTTTAGATTTGGTAGTAATATCATTACTTATTACAGGTGCACTAGGTACAGTGGGGGTAGTAGAGACATGTTTAGTGATATCAACATGAGTATCAACAAGACAACCTGTTGTTAAAAGCTGCTGTCTCCATGTATATATTGTAGCATAATCGGGTCCTGGCTTATTATAACATGCTTGGAATTTTTTCGAGGTGATTTTACAATTGTTATAGACAATAGCAAAAGCTGCAGCTCTTACTTTCTCTTCTATGGAGAAAGTTGTTTGAGATTCTTCCCTAGGTCCTTGTCCAGAGAATTTATACACAAAATCATTATTAGTGGATGACACTCTATTTTCCATTACGGGATTGCTATATGTTTTGGCAATAGGCTTTGCTGAAGTTGGGGTGTTAATATCATGTTTACTTTTTTTAGAACTAGTCTCATAACCAGATGATGCTGTGTGATCCTTATCGCCAGTGCTATTAAACCTTTTACGTAGCTGATGACCATTTGTTTTGTAATAAGGTAACTTATGATCTTGCATGTTACTATATGGCTGATTTTGATGATGATATTTCCTAAATACCATGTTTGATATTGGCACATCACAAACTGATCCATCACTAAGACTTCCCTGGATCTTATCATGATCTTTTTTCGTGACCTGTGGCATTTTTGAAGGGGGAAGTGGCATTACATGATCCAATTTTAATTCCTTCTGCAGCATGGTTGGTGGCAATTTTTTGTTTACCGGTCCTTCAGTGATGCCAACCTGAAGGCAGGAAAAATTATCTCCACTTTAGTAATGACGCGTTTCAAAATCTTATTTCACTTAGGTATAATATAAGGATATTCTTCTTAGCTCGAAATTCCTTTATTTGCTGTTTATCTTTAATTGTGTTGATATAGACAGAAAGGATTAAATATGGAATGTCATGTAAGAACTGTATGGTAATTGCCAACTAGTTGTTTTAGTAGCAAAAACTGTGTAATGCTTTAAAGGCAAAGATTAAATTTTGATAATGAGGATATTAGATACATATGGGAAGGTTTCAAGATTTTGAAATTATTAACAGAGGAGAGGGAGTTACTAGTCACTCATTTTTCTTTATTATTCAAACAAAATAATTAAAATTGTGTGGATGTTTACATCAAATGTCACCATTTAAAAAACTTCAGGAGTAATTAGTTACACCATAAATATATTATTTTGTAATAGCTTTATTAAAGCTCTAATAATTACAAAATTAAGTAAACATGTTTTATTAATAACTAATTATAATAATTTGATTCAAATACTGCAAGAAATCTATTGAATCAATGTGCAGCTGAACCAATGTTTGAAAATGTATCATCCAATGTTTCAAAAATTAAAAACGAATTTTTGCAGATTATTCATAGCTGATTAAATAAAAGACATGGTCATTTGGTAAGACAAGCATTTCTCAGCTTTAGAAAATATTGCAATATAAAATATTATATTCACTGCTTGTAAAAATTTGTTTTTTACAGCTTTCCTAGAAATAATCTCAACCTTCCCATACATATAAATTGTAACCGAATAAATTTACTTTATAAATGATTAGATGAAGGAAGATATAGTGATATTAATATACAATATATAGTAATAACAAATGACAGTATAAGAAAAACTTGCACACCTTGTCATGATCATCCTTGCGTTTACGCTTCTTTCTGCCAAACTCATCATATTCATCATCAGAAGAGGGTTCTCGTCGACGGTACTCCACGACACCACGCTCATTGTAGCCCCCACCATAGCCTGTACGGGCTTCAACCTGAAAATAAACATTGTCTACACTATTCAAGAGTAAATGCAAAGATAATTCACAAGAAACCTTAGTTGTTGTGACAAAACTAATTTCGGTAATTGTGTAAAGTAACCAAACTAATAATTCCATTAAACGTCTGCTCACTGCTCATATCCTATATGGAATTATGAAGTTATTAATACGATTATTGTGGCATTGTATTAAATCTCGCAATAGACAAGGTATTATATCAAAGATAAGCTTACTTCACCAAACTTTGGTGCATTACAAACGTTGCACGTCGGCCGGCGGGCCCAGTTGACATTCGCGCATTTGTTGCATTGCCAATCGTCTGCATTGAACAAACCGCGCGATTTCTCAGCCGCTGACTTCCCTATCTCTGTGCCAAGTTTCTTTTTAAACGCTTTTCCACTATCCGGTCTCTCCTTGTTGCAGCGGTAACAAGAAGATCTGCGAGCAAAATTTATATTGCCGCAATTCGGATCACTACAAATCCAATCGCCTTCATTCATTTTGTTGTAGTATATATTACTTATTCAATCTGCATGTAAAACATATTAGAACACTTCACTTTACTACCGCATGTTGTAACTGTACTGTTTAAATGTAAACAAAAGTACTAAATTGACGGCAATCGCCACTTTCAAGAAAACCAAGCTCACTTTCGCAAGAAAAGTAATCAAGATCAAGCTTCATGCCAGCCATGACATGATGCAAAGTACAATTTTATTCTTTTCTCTTGTCTTGTCCATTGTTTTTCAAAGACAACCAAACTTCCGCTTAGTACAGTTGGTACTAAGTACCAACTTTTGTACATTTACTCGCGCGAAAATTCAATCACTCAAACGAATATAATATTGAATGCCTCAAATATGATTATAATGTTAGAAGAGTGTGCATAAATAATGACTTTCGTGTTAGTAGTACTTGATTTGTTGATGTAAAAAAAGGACAAACAATTAATTTAACATTTTTAAACGCAAATATTAAACGAATTGCGCAGTGCTAGGTACAATCGGTTACAGAAAAATATAATTTTGTGTAATGATTTTGTATTCGTATTTCTCTAGTTACGTCACGTTTCGCTGACCATCCCATCATTCACCAGGTTACATGAATAAGATATTTTTACCGGTACTACGTCACCGACCTATTATGTCCGTTATACATTATGTCACTTGGCTACTATGCCAATCATAGACTGTGCACGTCACTATATATCGATATCGAATGTCATCTAGACATCTCTGACATTTCTAAATAGAAGCGAAGTTTGACGTTTGACGTAAGCTTCTGATCTTGATGATTTGTTATTTATATTTATTTTCACAAAATCACAATAAGGTGGCTCAGCGAATCTTATTTTTGTTTATTTAAACGTGATTTCAGGAGTGTACGGTGCTTAAAACCTAAACATGTCTGAAAACGTCAATATAGATCTTTCAGGACAAATAAATGCTACGGTGGAAAAGAAGGGATTTCAAAAGTATGTGAATGATTTGGAACTGTAAGTCTCGATACAACTAACAATTTAATCAACCGTGTTCAACTGTAATCAGCTTTACATTCATAGTTCATGATTTGCGCATAGTGACCAAAATCTCATAGCACTTTAAGTACTAATCATATATCGATGTTTTTATTTTTGTTCCATGTTATCGCTACACGTAAAATCCGTATCAACATAATTTAACATACTGTAACATACCAACGTACCTGATTACTCCGTAGGAATTTAGGTTTGAATATAAAAATAGAACACAGTCATATTCTAATCTACCTATTAATTATTCTGTTTATGCTTCCTTCATCTTCTCTAAAGCAGTAATATAAAGGGGTACTTATTTTATTTGTAATAAAATATTTGGAGGTGGAAATTCCTAGTACTTATGAAACTAACTAGTACTCTATGATTGAATGTTAATGATGTTCATAAAACTTTACAAGTCAACAGTTGATCAATAACCCATTAATCAGATGAAAAAATTAACACAGCAAGCAATATTTACTCATCATGTAACTTATTTATGCATGCTACATTAAATCATTATTTTTCTTGCATATCTAATGATGGTAACCATAATCCAATTTTACTAGTTAATATTCTTGTATATTTCAGGTTACTACATGGCATCCGCAATGGTGCTGGTCCAGCGTTGGTCATGGGAGTGTTGTCAACCCGCCGGCCATGGACACAGTTTGTTGCCACAGAGAACTTTAAGGTAACTACATTATTCACTATTCAGTGCTTGTTCTTATCTTATTTGATTTGTTCTTCAAGAGTAAACACAAACATCTTTGATCTATGCAGGTTGTGGTGATTCATTTTATTCATTTAATCTTTATTGTAAACATGTAAAGAATTAAGTTTTACAACAGACGGTCTTAATGTTTTATGACATTGTCTACCAGTCAACTCTGGGAAATGTAGAAAAATTGAGGTAGGTCTTATAAAGAAATTTAACTCATTCAAATGTTTCAAGTTAAACTAATTTAAGTTAAGTAACATTTTTAAGCTTATGTAAATGTCCTACATTTCTTATCAGGCCCCAGCCTCAATACCGAGACTGTCCCGCCGTGTGTACCGCAATGTGGAATACTTCCAAGCCAACTACCTCATGGTGTTCCTAGGCCTGTTTGCTTATTGTCTGTAAGTATTTGTATTTTTCATAATCATCTATAACTCAATGCATAGCGAGTATATTGTTGGACTTTCGATTCTCACCCAATGCAGTCATTCATGTCATAGAAATATGTTTGGCAGACAGGGTTGGTACTGAATAGGCTATGGAAGATGATAACGCCTCTATATAATAATTATATCTTTTAAAACATCTACAGCTTGGCTACCTTAACTAATATTTGACTAGAAATTGTCAACTCAACAAATCCGGTCACTTATATTTGTTAATAAAGTAGTATTATAAATAGTACATAAATTATTCGAGTGATTTTGAAATTGATATTAATATTATATACTACGATACAGATATTAATATTCTATAATATTTATTTTAGAATAACAACACCACTATTGCTTATTGCAATGGTGGCCAGTTTTTTCGGCTATAGGAAGCTGACATCTGGACCAAACACATGGAAGGTAAATTAAAAAATATTAACATACATTATTCATCATCAAATGTATTTAATTATTATATAATTATATCGCTATATACATACTGTATTATACGAACATGCTATAAAAATATAGAGAAACACAAAATACCCAAAAAATACTCAAAGCTATGATATTTTCATTGTGATCATAGGTAATTTTTTTTAATTATTTATGTTGCAATTTTTTTTATCATGTTCAATCTAAAACAAGGTATGTATTCGTTTTTCAGCCAAAAGTAAGTCTTATGATTTTATTATTCGCACTGTTTAGTTCTTTAAAAATATACATGTTTCTCTATTTATCACGCGACTATATCGTTCTTTTCTTCTGTATTGAATTGTTTTTTAAATAAATAAAAAGAAAACTAAATAAAATCGAAGGAATTAAGATTGGTGAACTAAATGAGGGTTTTTTTATCTATGTAATAATTTTACAAAAGTTACACACTTATTTATTGTTTATATTATGATATCTGCCTGAATATTCACAACTTCACTACCTACCTATCACAAAAGACATCCTATGTACGTATCTGTCTACCTTTCATCCACATTTCTGGGATTATGGAGTCAAGCTGATGCACTTTCCTCTTCGGTTAAGCGTGTGATTGTGGCTAGGTCGGCGGGTGGGAGCTGAGCAAGACGCAGCAGTACGCCGTGGCTGCGGCCGGCTCAATGGGGTTGTGCTGGCTGGCCGGCGCTGGTGCTGTGCTCTTCTGGGTTTTAGGTAATCATCATGTCTATTTTGGACTTTGGTAATAGTGTATGTCACTCCTCAGTGTGAGGGATAGAGAACCATTGATAAATTATTGTGCTTGTTATAATTATGTAAATTGTAATTTCGTCATGTCAATTTATTATAGCAATTTTACTCAGAAATATTAAATATTAAATTATACTCCTGTAGGTACTATTGTGAGTATTGTGACCATTTAAATCGGAGAAAGTATAAAATGATAATTATTGTGACCAACAACAGCGCACCGCTCATATTATTTCATTGTTTGTGAATAGTGTGAATGTCACTTTTTAACTAATATCGAGGTTGTATTTGTGTGGCGAATGAGTGAAGTTTTGTGACTGTGCAAAGTGGCGCGCAAGAACAAAACATAAATGTGTATTTAAATTCTAATTCACTATCATTTATTCATATAATTATGTATCACTCACACACTAATGCGCCTTAATTAAATATCAATTAAATACTCAGATCACATTCACTTGGCCCTCAATCTGTACTTATTTCTAAACAATTAATCTCGTGTCCAGGTGCAACAGTCACAGTGATAGCCCTGCACGCCAGTTTCTTCGATGCCGAGGTACTTCCGGCTTCCGAGGACCCGGAACAGTTCCCCATGATCGAGCAGGTGTGACAGGGACACTTGCCTCTATACCTGCCTCGCTCGCACACCAACCAGCAGTTTGCTGTCTGCTAGAGGATATCAGTGAAGTGAGCTTGGAGGCTATCAAAGACCTTAAGTGCACGGTTATTTATTCATATTTTATTGGATTAGATATCAAAAATGGATAAGAATGAGTGGTCTTAATGCCTGATGGTATTCTTCATCAATAAAATCTGGGCGAATACGGCGACTATGTAATATTCGACCCGGTGCAATTTTTCCTATAAATATTTGTATAGTGCAGTAGACTAACACTATTCTTAGTTAGACTTTCTTATGACATTCTATAACCCCGATTGACTTCAACTTCAAAAATGTTCCTTGAAAAGTTTTGTAAGCCTTTAGTTATTGGTTTAAGACGGCGGCTATGACGTCACAAATTCACAATTTGGCGCGAGGTTATTGATGATCAGGGCTAGATGGCACTATACTATAGGTACATATTATTTAAATCATCTGTTACAATTTGTAGTTATCATCATACATACCTGTAAGCAGTGGCGTAGCGTGCCTTGGCGGGGCCCCGTATCAAAATTTGTTTGGGGGCCCCTATATGGGGGTAAAAATTTTTCACAAAAGAAAAAAAATATTATGAAAATAAATATTTATTTATAATAATATAATTTAACTATTTTACAAATAA
>DWKA01001335.1:0-12697 GCA_018249155.1 Panoquina ocola ocola | reverse complement strand
GCCAACTAACCAACTAGTTGTTTTTTAATTGTGACAAATTGCAATTTCGGGTATGCGTTTTAGTTGTATGTGCGATGTACAGATCAATGGCGTGATGTATAAATATAAGAATGGATGCAGAAAGTAGATGTAAAATGTAAAGTGGATGAATATCCTGCAATCAAACTAAGAATAGGCAAGGTAATGACCTCGGTTGATCGATGTTCCTTTAAAAGTTTTACTAACCTTAAATTCTTCACAAGGAACGTGGCAAGAGTCTGAAAGAGACATTAGATGCGTGAATTGGTTTTGTTCTGCTTTTTGTTCTGCGCATCTGTCTCTTTCACATTCTTGCCAAGTTACTTGTAGTTGACTATAAAAGAGGGTTCCAAGTTTTTTTTAACTATTTCTTAATAGTTTAGTGGGATTCAAATAAAAATCTTGGTTCCATGTAAAATATTTATGAAGAAACAAGGACAATATATTATACATCATCTCTAATGTTTGTAATGAGTTTAACTACAACAATTTAGTAGTTTAACTACAACAATTCAGTAGTCGGCTACAACTCGATTAGTACCATAGTAACAGTACGCGCAGACTTCACTAATAAAATCATCGGATATGTGTGTAAGTCTTGCTTTGTAAGTTACAAACACAATTGAGTTTTACAAAGTACTGGATAAGATTATTTCTGAGTAGCACAATAAATAAATAAAACATTATAAAAATAATATTATTTCCCTCGATATATTGATAAAATAAAATGCATAATAAATACAGTGCATAATAAAAACAGGCTTTTGCCGGAATGTTATTTTTAATGCATAGGGAACAAGTTCATATTGAAAGATTACTAAGAACGTATAATTTTAAGTGATTTGACGGCAGTACGAACTGGAGAAGTACCTACGTTAATTTTGCGAGTAACAATGCTAATTAGTATAAAATGTGAATTTGAAACAATTACCAAAGAAATAATCTTAATATGTTAATTCGTTGCGTTACTTTATTAACTCTGACACTTTTCTGGTATTATTTAAATTCAAAGCAAGACTACACACCTGAATTACATCTACCTTAAGAAATAATTGACAAGACCTAAGATACCGAGCGTTCGAAATGTGGTCATACTGTGAATATTATCAGTGTAAGTTTTTAATGTTTTAGCAAAAAAAACAGAAATACACTACGTTTTACAGAAGACAGAAAACTTGGTATGAAGATATCTGAGATCGTAATTTCATGTATTAAAGTTTCGATACTTCCTTTAAGTACATTTAGGCCACACTAAAAATCTTTCGAATGAATACTATCTCATCGATTTAAAAAAAATTGTTTCCAGATTCAAGAATAACAATAATTTCATATTAACAAGTAAATGACTTATCTGCTTATACAACAATGTGCTTTTAGTCTACTTTCAGTACGTTTCCGGGTAATTTAAGCATCTTTGGATTAATAATTACGTACATAAAGTAACTTTCGATAGTTAAAAAAAAATGTTAAAAGATTAGTTGAAGTGCGAATGGAGCCTAAGGTATATAGTATAACATAATATACTACAATACTAAAGCAATAGAAAGTAAGATAACTAAACTTATAGGCGTACGCGACTCGTGCGTTGACACTAGTCTTAGAAGATGAAAATAATTTTTAATCTATTTAAAGCTAAGCAGGACGTCGGGAAACTCATTCCATTCAGTGACAACACACATTAGTACAGTAATTTATAATCCACAAACGACATCCGCACAAACAATTCTTGGAAACATTTTGGAAATCATCTAAAAGTAACAATAAATTACTTTTGTTTTAATCTACAGTCTATAAAATCACCTAATTTTCAATCAGAAAATGTTTCGAAATTAAAAAAAATATTCTAAAATCTTACACAGACATAATACTGAAAAGTATACAATCCTAAGCTTGTCCGAATTATATTGCAATGTCTCTGATACGATTATTTTTTATATTTAATTAAAAGAAAAATAAATCAACAAAACAGGTAAACATAAATTTCACACAATTTTCAATAACATTATTGCACTAAAACTTTATAATTATTCTTCATAACTTAATAATAAATATTGCATAAGCGTTAAAACCACATTACGTGAAATAAAATTACTAGTCTTAAAATACTAAAAAGTCAATTAAAATTTAAGAACAAATTATTTCAGTCCAATGAAAATGTTACATATCTATCTTCGTCCTTCGAGTATCGGCTGCGCTCGCGCAGGTGACGTCACAGGAAGAGAACAATAACCAAATATTGTGCTAACTACAGTACTGTTTTACATAATATTTTGACTAAATATTAAGTACGATTTGGTGCTCAAATTTATGTAAAGTGTTTATAGTTAAAACTATCATAGAATTATTATTTATCTACAGAGTTCAAAAACGTGCATAATGTTTAATAAATTATATCTAGATCTACGGCGACTGCGAGCGTCTGAATTTTTGAGAAATGACTCGCGTCGCGGCGCCCGTACAACACTCGTCTCAGGTTCTGCCGCAACGAATAGAACACTACTTCGTCCTTACGAATTTATAAAATATCGAAATAGCACAAATAGATTTAAATACCTAATTAATCCGATTAAAATTTACTCTACCTATTAAATTCAAAATTAAACAAATCTGCGATTAGAATGAGATCCATTTGGCTTTTTGCCGTCTCGCGTTACCCATGTTAGCATTCAAGTGTCGTCCGAAGAGTAGGTTCTTTTTGTCTCCTCCGTTCCGGTCGGGGCAAATGCATCTTGGCTTGCATTACAGTGTTCTGTAAGACCGCTATAGGACTCTGACTGCATCCGTATCTTCGCCGTGTTTCTCACCAGCAACACTATTGTCCGTAATATTTTTGTTTCCTGCAACCAAACAAATAAAAATTAAAATGACATTCAGTTAGTACCTAATTAAACACTTGGTATTATTACCAATAATAGGTATATGTCATGCATTGTTAGGAATAAAATGTGAGTGAAGTCTAGGAATTTATATTAATAATTCATTGAATCCAATTAAAAAGTTCAATTAACTTTTGAAATGCTTAGCGAGTTAATGCGATGATTGGATGTTATTCCACGATGCCGTCATATACTTTATGTTCTTAACTCAACTACTATACAAATATTTAAACGATGTTCGTCTATCATATTAGTGTTAAAATCGAATGTTTGAGTGCGCCGCAGCCCCAAACTTGGCTGGCTATCTTTTTAAAACTTAATCGGTAAAACTATTTTACCGCCATTCAAAGGGTTCGATTCCCAGCGAGGCTAAATTAGTTCTGGATGTACCTACCTACGTGTTCTAATCTTTGCATGTATTTGGAAATGAAACGTAGCAACTGCAATGTCTATCGCCAATAAATTGCACTTATGTAATATTTTATCTAAACTTTTATTTCATTTGTTCCATTTGTAGGGGTACCTACCCTCTGTATATTATTATGATTAAATGTTTCTTTCTAGCTTAAGTCACTCTCAAGCGTCCTACCTCCACATAAAAAGGAAGGACATAGGGCAGTGTTTATCCCGTAAATAAATCCTAAAGGGATCAAAATATATGTACCATATTTTCCCGAAGGTAAGCGAGGACGACTGTGCTAGTTAATTGTAAGTTAGTGCTTGATCTCAATACCACCTGATGGTAAGTGACTATCGCCCGAAATTAACATTGAAGATCGAAAATATCACATTTTTGTAAAAAAATCGATGACATTTGCGATCTTCAATATAAAGATTTTGAATTAGATCGATTAATTTCGGGCGTATGAGGTCATGATGATGACTGACCTTTGCACGGGCCGGGATGCAATTCCCACCTGATGGTACGAGGAAGTGAAAATGACGTCACGATGACTGACCTTTACACGGGCCGGGATGCAAAGGATCGACGACGGTGCCGGCATGGCACGCAGCGCGCTGGAGTCTACACCAGGAGGGGTAAGTGCGCGCGTCGGAGCCGCACAGCGGGCGCCGCGCGCCGCCGCCGCACGCGCCGCACGACACGCAGCGCGCGCCGCTCGCGCCGCCCGACACGCAGCGCTGGCCCGTGCCGCACCAGATCGTTGCGCAGGTTGCGTTCGCTGGACAATACACATCATCATTCATCATCATCATTACAACCCATATCTGTCCCACTGCTGGACTCGGGTCTCCTCCCACAATGTGAGGGGTACAGGGCATAGTCCAATACACATGTTTGGTGGTAACTAGTGTTTTTTGGGATGATCAATAAATGACTAATATTAACGTTGGAGATAAACATAATACTTATTAATTATTACATTTTTTAAAGCTTGAGAATGTTTGCACAAAGTACTTCGATGCTTTTGGACTCATATCGGCAACGATAGTAAATATGTATACCTAACAGATACTAGGATACGTATAGATTTATAATTTAAAAAGATAGAGTTTAAGATAGTATAGAGTAGTTAATTATCTCGATAAAAAACAAAGATAACTATGTATCAACGCAATTTTCCCAATAACTCACCTATCTAAAAGTTTTAATAAACGCAAAACTTATCTCAAACACTAACCTATACACGATCCTCTGTAAGCAAGTGGTAGCGCCTTCCCGCGCTCGCACGCCGCTCGCCTCAACGCGCACGCGCCCGCGTACGTGCGTCCGTCCACCGCGCACACGGGCGACCCCGCTACATTACACGCTCCACACCGCACGCAATGCGCGCCCAACTCCGCGTCCAACACGCATCGCTTCTCACCGCCGCAGCGCACGCCTTCGCAGCTACCCACTGTGGACAAAGTAATAAGTTAATACTTATTGTGTAGTAAAAGAAGGTTCTAAGAAGAGAGCTGTGCCCTGTAGTGGGTAATGTGATGGCTTAAAGTTATATAGCGAAAGTGTCATAGAGATGACATACTGTACCGTCATGCTATCACAAGTCGGTTGGAGCCGGGATGCCCCTCAGATATGACATCTCCCGTGGAGAAAGATCTCCCTTTGCCAAACTTTTTGCAAGAATACGACTTCGGAGTCCTGGTAGTATGCCCAAAGTTGCCAAACTCACTATCATTACAATTGACAAAGCCGTCGGGTAGCAACGGTTCGATAGCAATATTGTATTAGAAATATTGCCCTTAATGGTCCTTCGAGCCGGATAAAAACATTATCGGCAGCATGCAGCGAGGAAATATGACGCCTAATGTAACATAATAACGGACTAGAAATCAGACAAACAGGCGGGGCCGGTAAATATCCGCCGCTTTTCCCACTCGATTGTATCGTATTGCGGTTTATAACCGACGATAGTTAGTCAAGTCTAGACAGCGATCAAGTGCAGCCACTTTAGTGCTTAGATTACGCTGAATTTATCAACTTTAAAATCGGAACGGCTGCCGGTCCCGCCTATCTGTTCGCTGGCGGTGGAAATTAAAACTTATTTAGATAAGAGTAAAATAATGCATTTGTTTATAATGCTACCGAGTTTAAATTCAAGATTAAACCGGCAGCTGCGTTAAGGCGCGGAAAGTGTGTTTATGGTTATGGTTTAACGTTGATATTACATTTTGTAATGTAGGTAATCTGTTTGTTGAAAACCGTTCTAACGATTTTAATGCAACTTACAGCATTGGAGATTTTTGAGCCAAGAAATCGATTAACTAAGGTTTCTTCAGAAATACATATTCATTGTCATTTCGTTTGGAAAATATACGAGTAGAACTCTATATTTGAATTGAATAGAATTATTTTAATGTGATTAGGTAGACAAATTAATTTATTAGTATAAGCGCCATCTATTAGTTTGACTTTGTATTATCTGAAATATGGGTCACACAATAGGTACTGACCGACACACACCAAGCGAAGCTCTGTTGACGAATTTGTTAAATACTTAAAAAAACTGTAGTAACTTAGTAAGTGTACAAAATTTGCTCAATGTAACAGTGTCCTTACCAGCCGTTGCATTGGCGTTATCTGCGGGTACAATAATTATTCATAATATGGAATGGGGACGTCTGTCTGCATCGGACTCGGGCCGCGGTTACGGCGATATTGAAATACATTGACGAGATGTTTCTGACAATAAATCGCTATTAATATCGACATTTGCATTTCAAAAGGTTGTAGTTAAATTAACATCTACAATAATGATTTTTGATGTAGGTAGGTACCTATCATTTTATTTGTATGTAGGCCATTGTAGGCTTATTAGGCTTTACTACTACAGGTCTACTACTAGGCATGGGTCTGTCTTCGTTAGTTCAGGAACAGTTACGGTGGAAATTTAACGTAAGTATGTAGGACGTAGCTACTTGATTTTTTGCATCCCTATCGTCGACTCGTCGCAACTCTATCTATAGTTTTTTTAGTGATTCGTCAACATCGCGATTCCGAGAAATACAAAATATTTTTTAAATATGATATGTAACATGAATAAACAAGCTTCTGAATTATATTTAGTGTAGAACACATAATTGCTCACCGGATATTAACTGCCGACGTCACTTCGTAGGCGCCAGTGTTAATGGTCTCCTACGGTTTTGGCAGAGAAAGACTCTTATTCATAAAACTATATCTACTCATTTAAACGATAATAAAACTATTTTGAAGTGGGCTTACTAAATAGACACCTAAGATATTATTAGTAAATAGATGATTATTTATGTTATACACGAAAATAAAATGAGATCCATTAAATTTTACTTGCGTGTTAGTATATTTTTATTTTTCGTAGAATATTCTTCGTAATTTTAGAAAATGGAACGATGCAATTATTGTTTACGATTCGTAACTACATGACGTTATCTACTTGAATTTATTACATACTTAATCTATTTTATTAGTTACATGTATGTTAAATAAATAGGTTATTTAATAGATACCACACACGTTTTATGGATTTAGAAGATGTTGATTTTTAATTTTTACGTGCCCTCCGAAACACAGAAGCGCTCAAGAAATGTAGCTTATCTCACTACCAACCATGCCCGTTGTTTTGATCTTAGAATCGACTACGCGGTGACGGCGACCTAAGCCATCGGGCTAAGAGCGCTTCCGAATGTGAAAAACCCTAAAACAATGTTTAAAAAAGTTTTTAGTTATTTTATTATCTGACATTGTAGAGATGTACCAACCAGGCATCAAATCCGCCTATTGTACCTACTCCATAGAACAATTACCTAAATATTTGCGTCGAAGAAAAGATCTGTCAGTCATCTCTCGGTAACGGATGCAACATTTTATACGTGCGGTTTTAATATACAGCTGTTATAAAACCATTAACCGCGATAGCGTTATATGTCGCCAAGAGCTATAAACCGCGACGTCACTCCATATTTCTCTTTACATTTCCATTGAGTTGATTTAAGACGTGAGCGTTCATACTGCGTCTACGCTCGAGTAGCCAGGCGTTCGGTTAAAGACGGACATAGGCTTCTGGATTGCATGTTTGGTCACAATAAACGATGTCAAAATTCGTCAAAATTCGCCGGCTTTTGTAAGACATTCAAATCATATTCACTTCGAATGTCGTAAGATTTATGATAAATCGAAAAGCTTAAAAAAGTTTTTAAGTAGGTACATGCAATTTTTTACCGTATAATTACTAAGACACAAAATCCTCAATAATGTAGTGTGTCCGGTCTTTTCACCCAATATCTGACCAACTAGCTTATCTGTCCGGATATGAGGTTTGGCGAGCTGGCAACCCTACGCTCGAGGAAGCGAGTGACGTGCGCCCAGTGCGGCCGGTTTCTCGTAATTGCCCGTTCTTATGTTATAGTCATGGACAAGGTACTTGGCAAGCATCTGAAAGAGACAGTAGATGCACAGAACAAAAAGCAGAGTCTCTTTCTTCGTCTTTCCAAGTTACTTGCCCATGACTATAACTACGCTCGATTCTCGACAGGATCAACCCGACATTGTTTTTAAAGCAACTGAATTGTGAATAGCTCATATTTTTTATATTGGTATCTTGCCTGGGACAAATAAATGGCTTAAAATACCGAAAAATCTATAAGTTCGCTGATCCCTAGTTTACTAACTACACCTCAGTGCAAAAACACAACTAAACACACTGACAGTTGTTTTAAGTCCCCTCTATTTAAAACAATTGCAGCAATTAGTTGCATCGTTTGATGTTTTTAATCGTCTATTTTGCTACTCATAGAGGTAATTTACTCTAGGTTTTTAACAAATAGAACAATACTTTGAATGCTGAACGGAACCTTGTGTCAATCCGTTTAAAGGGAACAAAGCTATTGCTCGTACAATTCAATATCTCGTTCAACAACTGCAATTATACTAGAACATTCTTTTATTTTAATTAGTTTGCTGTGCGTTGGTTTAAGCACTAGGGTTGGGTTTGTAGGGTTGGTACTTTAATAATGTCGTTTATCATAGACGCATACATAGATACATAATAAAAATCAATTTAATTTTAAAAAATAAAAAAAAAAGTTTTTTGATTTTTTCCTTTCATATTTAAATAATAAAATTAAAATGTCGCATGTAATACATGGATAAGTTACCAACTTGAAGTCAATAGCCGAGACAATGTGGCAATAAACAAAACTGTCATTAAAATTCTGCGATGTTTAACTCCACTGACTTACCTACTTAAATAAATTAATTATCAACGGCAATATACATAAGTTTTTATAAACATTCGAGTTTACGTACTTACTTATATAAATATTTAAAATCATTAAAAAAAATATTACTCTTTGGCTATTTGATTTTCGTAATGTCTGAGATACAAAACATTTGTTTAGATAACAAAATATGGGTTCTAACTAAAAGTTAACATAACAGACGCTATGCATGACCTAGAACCAACCTCGTAGGGTGACACGTCGACAGCCCTAGTTCCACGGCGGTTACGGCACACCCTTCAAACCGGAACGGCAATGTGTGCTCTGCTTGGCGAAATAGGTGAGAGGCCTATTCAGCGAATACATTGTGAGATCAGTACCGCGACCATGAGTTTTCGAGACATTCGTACATACTTACTTAGTAGTACTACATACTTAGTAAATCTAACGTAATTTGCATGACACATTTAGCAGCGCCTCTATCGTAACTTAATGGAACTAACCCCCCCCCCTCCCACCGTATTTAAGAACAACACTAAAAGACCTCGCAGTACTCTAACTAAAAAAAAAAGGTTACATAAAATGGATAATATTATAAAATAGCCACCGAGTCATTTAACAGATCTCATAGGGCCGGGTTAAGGTCCAAGATCAAATAGAAAGAGATGCTAGATTTCTTCTACTACCGTCTATATCTTTGCCATTGTTAGAAGCCAGAGTGAAGTGAGCCGCATCAAATGGACCATCACAGGACTGTAAAGAGCACTAAGCGCGTCTGTAGTAAAGTAAGGTAAAGTGTTGTTTAAGAAACGAATAGCTTTACGTAAAGAGCCCTCTGAGAAATACCGTTCTTCACTTAGTGTTCCTGTATACCCTTAGATCTTGAATGCGGGGGTAAAACTTGCAAGCACAAGTATCGAAGAAAACTCGACACGTTTTCTACACGAATGTTTCGAAGATTAGCTGCTAGTTGTGCTATCGAGGGCACAAACCGAAACGCAGCGTACATCACTAGTTATTACCACATTACCCTGTAAATAGATTTGCTGATCTTAGATTCCTGAGCGGATCAAACGCTAGTCTTCTTCGAAATGTTATGAAATAATCGATTCAGTTGCTACGTCATTACGTTTATTTATATTTCGTTTGGATGTTTATTAAACGGGTGATATATTTATTGATTTTTTTTTGTACATTAGGGAGGGATGATGAAGTGTGATTATTATAATTAGACTTAGAATTCTCAGATCCAGTGCATGTCATATTTTTTTAAAGAATAAACTCAGTCTAGTTACAAGACTTGTAATGTAAACCCCGTTCTAACCACTTACATAATTATACATACCTTAAAATACTAATAATCTGATTAATTTTCATAAAAACAATATGTATAATATGATTTCGTTTTCGACAGTAATATAACAGTAAGAATTTTGCAAACCTAAAAACAAGTGTCCAATGGATCACATGACACTTGCAAGAATAACAACGGCGTCATGTAAACATCATTAATTATTAAATTGTGCTGTGCATATGTCTGGCTAGTGTTACACAAAATGCAACCACTAACAAACAAAGTGCCAGGTACACAGACACGTATATCGTGTTTACGCGACATATAGTGAACAGTAGGATAATATTGACAAAGTGTTCTTGTAACTATTGCAAGGTTCTAGAGAGATAGATACTTAGCACCATCAAAATTATAGTTCCAAAATTTTAGCCATGTGGGATGACGAGAAAGCTATGGTCTACCGTCACTTATCTATGGACAATAGTAGTACAAACGCAAGTGCAACGCCTTTTCTTAAGTAGGTACACTCTTTTTACACCACTTTTAAAAAACCAGTCTTTGCACTCCAGGAAAAACTCCAAAAGGACAGATTGTAGCCGTTGAAGCGTTTATAATTTCTTACAATATTCAGTAAAATTTAGAAAATAATGAAACAGAAGACAGATATTGAAAAATCAAAAATCAAAATCTATGCACGTCATTTTTTTAGTCTACTACCATTTCGAGAAGGTGCTTTGTCATGGAGGAGAAGAAGTGTATTGTGAAATCATATTTGAAAATTTCCGGAATTTCCGATCCCTACGGTGCTTTGATTTTAGAATTGAGTCAACCGTCGCGTCAGTCATAACATTGACGTAGGTTCAAATGATATTTAAATAAATAAAATCACTGGAAGAATCTATTACATGGGTCGCATGCGTCACTATGCACGTGCAATGTGCTTCATCAATTCACGTACATTTCCTATACTAAGTAGGTAGTAGGTATACGGGAATCTTGAAATTACACATTCTATTTGCGCGTTTCTCATTTAAGATCAACAATAATCAAGCGAGATCGATTCGAGAACCGAAGGCTTGGAAGCTTTCATTCACATGCATGCACCCGAGGCGACGCATTCGGCCAGACATATCGTACATCGCAATGAGCCATTATAGCTCTCGATGCCAATAGAGATGTAGCCGGGCTTCTAGGAACGAACGGACAATTTGCAATGAGATAGTAGGGGAGTGTCCGGTCATCACGACGATGGGGATTAATGTACCGGAGTGCCGACGAACAAAACGATCCAATATACCTGTCGAAGAAGACAGAGTATAATTATAGTCAATGGTAGAAATCTTTGGATCGCGCTCGTATTCTCAGTTCTATAAAATATAGCGCGTGCTTCTAAATGCTTAAGATCGGACAGATATTAATTTTCCCGGCGAATAAACAATACTATGGCGATATTGAAAGCGGATATTAATGGAGTCGGGTCGTTTCGAAGTGGGTTGCGCGTACGCATGTATTTCCACGCAAATGACGCTATTGTGCGCAGACGCGGCCGGCTCGGCGCGGCGCGGCGGCACGAGACGGCCCGTTCTCATTCTCCTGGTAATCGAAATTGACTCATAAAAGTATTTCCTAGGGTCACAGCTCACAATGCTAGGGTTCTGCTAGCCGTATGCCATTTTTTAAACACATACCATTCTGCTAAAATGATGAAAAAATCCTAATCAATGTAAGCTTATTGGTAATTTGATTCCGATTTTATTTTCGGTTGCGAAAAGCTGCAGTTGCAGTTAAGCAAGATTAAGACAAGTTTTATATTATTTTCAATTAACTTGAGTGGAAATTACGACTACGGTATCGATATTAAGTGTGTTTTATTTAAATTAGTGATTTCATTTTAGTGCGGAATGGGAATGGCCATAGCGCGAGCGGGGAGCGGCGCGGCGGCGAGCCGGATAGCCTTGCGGTGACTCGCTAAACGAAAGCCGTATGCCATTAACATTATCGTTATGACAGCGACAGTAATCTTAAAAATTGTAATGGAGACTGGTTTTGAAATTATTTCAAGAAATTTGTATCGAGCACGATCGTTTTCATGCAAGAAAATCAATGTTAAACCAGTCGGGATAATACGATAACTTTCCAGAGACAAAGATTTTACTATTTAACCTGAGACGAAGGTTTTGGGTATTGATATGATGATGCTTATAAGCAAGAATACTTGATATCGAATAATATCATCGGTGATTTCCACAAGCTATTAATCGTCCTAAAATGCGCTTAAGAATTACCTACCGAGTGTGATACTCGTAATATTACGGAAAACTATATTTTTCTACTTTTTTTCGTCACTCCTTCATTGAACGACATTAAATAATAGTCACATCTCCTGCTCTGATCGTTACGCTTGATAATAATACGACATTGCAATAATTATGTTAACCCATTGTACAACAATATTTGAAACAAGCAGGCAGCAAGATACCCAATTACTCCAATTAGTTACCACGAGTTACCAGGCTACATAGCTGACGCTCATAGCCTCATATAGGATTAGATTTTTCGTGGCTCCCATGGAGAACACACAGAGACAAGAACTCAAGTCAGACCGAAACAGTTAAACTAACAAAAGTAGCCTAATACTAGTCGTCCACTTATCGGCATCGTCCGCTCCGTCCGCACCGCACGCAACGGATTTTCGAATTCTTTGTGTAGAAACTCATATAAGTGCGTCCACTGGTCGCCAATGCGGATAGGTGGACGCACTTATACGAGTTTCTATACAAAGAATTCGAAAATCCGTTGCGTGCGGTGCGGACGGAGTGGACGATGCCGATAAGTGGACGCCTAGTATAAA
>DWKA01001334.1:0-12697 GCA_018249155.1 Panoquina ocola ocola | reverse complement strand
TAGATCACTATGTCAGTCAGTCAGTCAGTCAGTCAGTCAGTCAGTCACCTTTGAGTTTTATATATTTAGATAGATTTATAATCTTAATAGTTTATAGCAGTGATAGCCTAGTGGTTTGAACGTTGGTCTCTCGGATGGGATCCCGTGCGTTCAAATTTCTGCACGCACCACTATTTTCTATAAGTTATGTGCATATTACCAATTAATTATCACTTGTTTCGGTGAAGGAAATCATCTTAGGAAACCTGCACACTTGAGAGTTCTGCATAATGTTCTCAAAGGTGTTGTGAAGTCTGCCAATCTGCACTTGGCCAGCGTGGTGGACTCTGGCCTGTAGCCCTCACATTGTGAGAGGAGACCCGAGCCCAATAGGGGGACGATTATGGATTGTAATCAATTATGAATGAATGATTAATAGTTTCGATATTTGATAATTGCTACGTTAATTTGATAGATTAGAAATAATTTATAGATTCATACAAAGTTGGTACTTATAACGATTTAGAATTTTCATACTGTTTTTATGGACAAAATGTGTTTTTAATTTTAAAAATCGTTTAGGTTACAGCCATACCATGTTAACTAACATAAGAAATTAAAATAAACTTGACGAACAAATTATTGCTTCTTTCATATAACTAAATATAGTATGTTAAAAAAATTATATAGACACTGTTTCCAAGTTTACAACGGAGATATAAGGAATTTATTTTATGGTATTTAAATGTAATTCTTGCATGTTGTTGTTAACTGAATTTACAAATTTAAATTTTATTTGAATAAAAATGCGTAAAAACAGGGCGAATAAATATTGTGTTAAATGTAGTCTCGCAGTATTTGCATATCGATTCAGGGAAGGCTGTTGTTATTATAAACTCCGGCCCTTTCGAACGAACAACGAAATTGTATGGAACTCATCATTGTGCAAAATCGTTTACTTCGATTTGGCATATAATGTACGAAACTTTTTACTTTGATTTATATTTCCAAATTTACAAAGTCGCCAGTATTACCAAAGTGCTACCTAACTGTGTTACTCGGTGTCAAATAAAAATTAAAAGCTTCAAATTTACTTACCAGTTTCCGCCCGCGGCTTTGCCCGCATGGAATTTAGTTCCTAGTAGTTGAACCCGCTACTTCGTACGCGTAGAAGTTTTTCCCGCGTAAATTGCCATCCCGTGGGATTTCGGGGATATACTACCTATACTATGTAATAATCCAAGTTCACTTCTATGCGTAAACCAAACATGAAAATCGTTTCGACGATTTTTGCGTGTGTATATGTATAATATCGAGATAAACTACGGCAGGTACCGAAGCTAAGTTTGAATGCATCTCAAATACTTGTAGTTTTTGTTCTGTTCCTGGCAGCGAGGCAGCGAGGTAGTGAGGTAGTGAGGTAGCGAGGCAGCGAGGCAGCGAGTGGAGCCGCCGAAGGCCGCATGCAAGTAATACTGCGGTTTATTTGTCGGCTGGCGTTATTGGAAACGTCGCGGTTTTATCGCGCCATTCCGAAATTTGCGTCCGGAATTCATTCCCGTCTATATTGAACTGCTTGCCAAGTAAAACCTTGGGGGAACCAACAGTGAGTGAATAGTTATTTCAGTGTGAAAACTATTTTATCCGTCTATTTCCAATTTATGCAGCGGCTGTAACATTAGTAGATTTTTTTGCTTATTGCTTATTATTTTTAATACTTGAAAAACATGAGGAACGTCGTTTGGTTACGGACTACATCCAACACAAAAGTATTGTTTTAGAAATCAGAGTTATATTTGTCTGTCATTCATATTCTGTCTCACCAGTTTGTGTCGTACCTACTCGTATTTCCCAGTGTCTGTCTTTGTCTTCAACTTCTACTATTTCTAATTAATTCTCATTGCTTTTACTTTTGTGATCTTCATTCTCACAAATATAATACCGTATTATTTTATTATTTCTCCGCTCGTGCATTTTGTTGTCCCTCAAATAATTAACACTGCCGCCGGGAGTATGATCCGTTTGGGCAACATTTAATGGAACTAACCCCACGGCAACTTGTCATTATTAATTTCCTTAGGCTCTTTACGCGAGTCACTTTAGAGCAGAATATTCTGAGTGAATTTGGAACTTTATCCCTTTATCCATGATCAAACATTTATACTATAAACATGCGAAGGTTCCCAACTATTAAATCAGTTATACAAATGACAGATATTCAATATTACTGTCTGACGGTTTCAACTTTATAACTTCTTAGCTCGTGTAATATATTAATTAGTAGTTTTCATTATGGACTTACGATCTACAACGTTCTTCCAGCATTGACTAGCAAATCTCTTTTTTCGTCTTCTTCCCTAAGGCTGTCTGAGTTTTATCTTTAGTAATCAGACCAACTCTTTACTAGTCAAAGTATTCAATAGCCCCGTAGTTATACAATTTTACAACTATTGTCGATACATGAACAGTTTACTATTATGAATAAAGTATCCTATTTTACCCTGTTAAACAAGTTTGTTAAGGTGCATTTTCTAAAAACATGATTTCTACCAGTGATACCTACCTAAGTTAACTCCATAACAATTTCCCTTAAAATTCAGGAGCGTAGCAATGTCCCAATGTTAGAGGGATTGGCCCAGTCACAAAGTGTAAGTAATAAAGCCGGGCGCTTAATGAAAGGGCCAGGACGGGCCAAAACGGGTTGGGGCATGTTGTGCATCAATAATTTAGCACGATTTACACGCCACATTACGTTTGTAGTTGGCCTCACGGAGCGGGTAATCCTTGTTCCGAGGACACATGATTACAATGCTTTACGAAGACGTTTATTGACGTGACTTGTAATTTAGACGCAAGCGAGTGCCGCGTCTACTTCGTTACTTCTTACTTTCAAATGATATACTTGCTCCATATAATTTGTATCGCCGTGTCTTCTTACATCTGCGAGGTAGGTACAAAGTAGGTCCCCATCTTCAGTGTACGTTGTTTTATTCTATCCGCAACTCAAAGGCCGCGATGTGGAACTGAAAGTATTTACTTATTTTTTCGTTTATGTAATAATAAAATATTCTCATTTTATCACCGAGATCCTGCAAGCCAAAATGTTCCTTACGCATCCACTGAATACGTTCCAAATTGCCGTGAGGGGAGAGGAGCAAAAGCTAAGCTAGAGTAATCCATAAATCCACTTACAAATCCATGTAGCATAAGTGAAGTATGCTGTCGTATTTATAAGCAGGTGCTTTGTGAGGGAAGAACGATGAGGAAGGCTTTCAAAATGTTTTCACCACTTAATCATTATCAAGTTTAGCGCTCAAGCAATATAGCTCAGAATCGTGTAATCGCGAATGCGTAGGCAGGTTCTCTAAACCAGTACATAGCCCCGAGTGATATGAAATCTTATGGAGGAAATATTGATGTTAAATTTTGTATACCGAAAATGTATGGATGGGAAAATGTTTACGATAATAGCTTAATTTTACGCTCATAACTGACGTATGTTGATGATGTAGCATTTGTAAGACTATAAATTGTCTCCAGCAGTTTTCCAACAAAATTTATCTGGAGACTAATCATGAAAATTATGATTGAGTCACGGACTCGGTGACATGATAATGTTCAAAACCTGCAGAAACTTATAAAAAAGTACACTAAAGACCTTATATTAGGGGATGTAATTAAGCATATATTCCAATATTATTGCTACTTCATCGGCACACAGGGATACTCTTTGTAAACTTAAAGCCAACACACTAAATCGAAGCGATCTCTTATTGCTCCATCATATAAAGACAAAGTTGAGACCGGCTAAGTGTGTCATCAAAGTAAACATGGAGGGTTCGCGTAATATTTTCCCCATTACCTGGGCCCTCTTGAGTCGTCTGACCGGGACCTCAAACATTATCATTTGCAATAAATAGACCCTGTTAAAGGATCACGCTGCAGCCGTCTGACTGTAATGTCCTCTAATTCAGTCCTCGGCCGTAATGATGTGCTCCAACCTCCTTCTAATTAAGCCTGCGTAATTGAAAGGGACTGTTTTTAATATTTGAACAACGATTCCTCCACGAGAGCTTCCTCATTTATGTTGATTTCATGATTTTAATTTAACGATAATTGGATTATTACGTACGAGTGATCATTAGTAATACAATTTAAAGTATTACAGTGAAGGTTTTTTAATCAGTGATTATTTAAATTCCATAATTTGTCTCTATACTATATGTATATCATATTTATCTTATACCTAATGGTTTTTTTTAGGTCGTGCCATTGTATTGGCATTTGTGCATTGTGTTGACTTTCAATAAACTGAAGAATCGACACAATAAAGTGACAATATTCTGAGGTTACTACTGATCATACGGACAGGACACAGTAGCTTACTCTGGCTGTACTATTAATAATAACATTTAATAGTACATTAAGCAGTGTATGGGTTCCATTCCCGCCACCATTACGGTCAGCAGTTTCAGTGTTACCGTACAGGTTTACATCAACCTTACTACGACTGTAAAAGCAACCTTAAACATGTGCCGTCGTAAAAATTCGTACTGTATGTAGCAATAAATTATTTCAGTATTACATCGTTGCCTCAGTATGGCCGAGTTAATGTACACCGTTCAATTTTGTACTTTATTACCAGCAGAATTCGTTTGCTTTTAGAATGTTCGCCATAAATTCCTGGTAATGTTCTCGTCATGTTAGTTTCCGTTGTAAGGAAGACGGCCGCAGAAATATTGTGCTTCGTGAATTCATTGCATGTGTACCTCTGGCCCAAATTATTTTAATGAATCAATTTCAATGACTTGTTGTTTTAAATTATTATATCTCTAATATTATTAAGTATGATTATGGTTAAGTAATGCAAACGCTGGTTTGGATAATTTATTGGTATTAAAATATTTTCTCGGCCCATCTCATTAAAATGATCAAAACACTAGGCGGTTTTACTTCTAAACTTGTCCCTTATATTTATTTCGAATGTGTGTGTGTTGCCATAATTTGTCATTTACTAGCTGTCACTCGCGACTTTGCTACCTCGCGGTCCCCACTGGCCCTTTTTCTCCTACTTAACGGAATAATTTATAAAAATCTTCTCTTAGTGCTTACCGACACTCCTCAAGGAGCATGCCTGCCAAATTTTAGCCTCCTGTGCTCAGAAGTATTGGCTGTGCATTGTCTGTCAGTCAGTCACTGAGTGACAGAAGAGTTTTATATGTACATAGGTACATAGTATGTAGATAGATTTGGAATATTTACACAAATGGGTACGTTTCCTTTAACCATACCTATCTATTTCACAGAGGCCATCCTAGACATTATACATAATAGTAAGCAAGCCTGGAGAAAAGTTGTATTTATTCAAAACTATTATTTTTTCCATGTGGATGATTCACAAGTAGGCCGAATTCTTTTCAAAGCGCTGTATTTACTTGACTAGAATACAGAAGTTTTATTACTGTTATGATACTCAAAAAACATGTTTATTACTTCAATATTTTGTGAACGACGTCTGCCGTGTCTGTATATTGTAGTGTTACGTCTTTATAAAGCCAGTAGCTTTCACGAATGCGTGTGACCTGAGATTTATGAACTGAACGTAAAACTTGAGTCTTGATAGGAATAAGAACTACGAAACAGCAAAGTTCTGACGTGTTGAATTATGGCTCTGGTTTTCTTTTGAAAATTAAATTTATTACTTCGATATTGTAAATTTAATTCAAAGGTCCATCCATCGTTGCAGCAGGAACTGTTTACTTGGTTGATGTTATAAGTTCATACTAAATTTCATAATCTATGTTTTTCTCTCTATAAAAAAATTCAGTGACCTCAACGACACTTCATTAACTCTAATTTTATTAATTTAATAATGTTATCTTAAAAACTCTATCGTAAAAATGTAATCAGAAGGTATATACATAAAAATATAAACAAAGCTATAAGACCTAAAAGCAAATATCGGACGACACCAATTCCGCAAACTACTACGACACAACCATAAAACTTTTACGAAAATGAAATTTTAAGATAGTCTCAAACGAAAGTGTATTTTAAATTTCAGAAATGGCTCCTGCGATAATTAAAGCGCTAAGCAAAAAGTTGATTAAACGCCGGGTATTCTCTCGAAAATCACTCCGTAACTCCGTACCCTTGAAGTTAAATTTCCAATACCGTAGCTACGAGTATAAACGACCATAAACATCCTTATTGTATCGGGGGTCCCCGCACGGCTCCGTAATGAAACATGGCTATAAGATAAACAGAGAGCGGCCATATTTTTTACAAGTTGTTCCGAACGCTTTCCGGTTTACGGCCTCCCCGATTGATTTTGACCCCGGACGTAAATAACCGGCGATTTATGGCGACACTTCATCGTGAGAAACACCTGGATCGAGTACTAGTCTCCTTTGTTTCTCCTTCGCTGCGCTATTGTTATAGAGTTTTATGTTCGATTAATTCCCACGTTTATATTAAATAGAAGCTTATTTAACTGGTCATCAAAAATACGTGTCGATATTGCGTCGCAGCGTCTTTCTAAAACAGACCAAAATTATGTAGCATAGAGAAACTATTACTAGCGTAAACTTATGTACTAATTGATCAGGAAAATGTTCCAATCTGACCGACGAGTAATCTGTCGTGCGTTGGGGATCCTTTATTATTTTGTTGTTCAATTATTTATAAATGTTGTTGCTCTACGTCTTTTTTCGTTAGAAAGCTTAGGATTTCGACGTATTTTTACAGGTGCATTCTGTACTAAACTTGGCTTGGCTCTATATTATTATCACACATCCTTATATACAATGTTCTTACAGTCTCGTACCGGCAGAAATGGAACCATCAAGACCTCTCGGGAAAATTAGGCCCCAACAAATATCTCTTGCCGAGAGTCTTCTTACTTTTACAAATCGACGACACAAAATTCAATCATGTACGTATCAGTTTTGCATATGTATATAAGATATTTTCCCAAATAGTGGGCGACACAAACACAATTGCGTTTCTCTGTAAAGAAAGTTTTAATATCAGTAAGTTTACATTATGTAGGTATATTATTTACAATTTTACCTATAGTAACTAACATAAAATCGTACCTGTAAAGAAAGAAACAACATTTAATGTTTTTAATTGTGTCGTTTCTTAATAATATAATCGATAGTAATTTTAGATAGCTTTTTTCATGACGTCCATAAATCATATGTCTTCTTTTAAAGTATACTCAAACGTAGAACTGTTTTGATTTTACGGCCAGCTCACGAACCAAATTAATTAAAAATATAATATATTTTTCATTACATCTCCCCTCCAAAGAGAAAATAAAATAATGAGCTTGCTCATACATATTCTTCAAGTGCAGCCACGGGGGCTGGCGTTAGTTTTGAAACGTGGAACAGATTTGATTCTGACTTCCTATGATCAGTGTTTATCCTGTAAATTGACTTTGATATTTTTTCCATAATTTTGTAGGGTCCAAGTTTTAATTCATCAAGCTTTTTCCTATTAAGTCTGTTTCCATTCTCCACAAAAACGGTATCACCAATTTTAAAGTCTATATGTCTGCGATTTTTATCATAAATTGTCTTGTTGTAATCATGTGATCTGATTGTATTTTCCAGAGCTTTTTCCCTAGCCTGGAACAAATTGTATTCTGTCTTCTTCTGCTTCAGCTCATTTGGCAAAATTGTTACATCTGTGCCATAGAGTAGGTATTTTGGAGCATACCCGGTAACAGTGTGCTCTGTTTCATTGTAATTTTTTACACAGTTGTGTGCTATAGTTGACCAAGCTATTTTAGTGTCACGTTCATTTATCCTGCACCTGATTCTATTGACTAGCGTTTGGTTTAGTCTTTCATTTATGCCATTTGAGAAAGGAGAATTCACTGCAGTAAAAATTAATGAAATATTCTTTTCATCCAAAAAATTCTTGAATTCCTTTGAATTAATACCTGGGTATTGGTCTGAGAGTATCAATTCAATCTCATCTGTTTCTGCACACTTTCTTATCAGCTTGATGAAATCATTTGCATTTTGAGTGCTTGATGTTAATATATATGCGTACCTAGTAAAGTGGTCTGATAGCAGGTGTAAGTATTTCTTCGTTGATCTAGAACCTCCAAAACCCCCAATGGTATCAATAGAGCATATCTGAAAAGGTTTTGTAGCAGGTCCCAAGTGTGACATCAATCCATATTTATGTTGTCCTCTTGATTTATTTTTTAAACATATTATACAATTTTCACAGATACTTTTTATGTTTTTTGACATGTTTTCTGCTGTATACACTGAGCTAATCATTCTTTGCATCTGTTTAATTCCTATGTGACCAAGATCTGTATGGACATTTTTCATAAATTCTAAGCTGAATTTCTCCGAGATAATTATTTTTTCTTTTCTGTTTACTTTCTTGTAGTAAACATTGTTCTTTAACTGTAACTTATCTTTTCTGCATTGAATATATTCATTTTTCATTTGATCTCTTAAGATGTCTTCTAGTGTTATTGTGTTAACTACTTTTAACTGTTCCTCATGGTTTTCATGGGATTCGAGGACTGGATTCCTACTCAGGCAATCAGCTTCAATGTTGTATTTTCCGGGAGAGTATTTAATTTGGAAATCATATTGCGATAAGTAGTATGAGAGATCACCTAATTCTTCATCTGTTCTACACCTTATGTTCATATTCTCCAGTGGCTTGTGATCCGAAAAGACAGTAAATTTCCTACCTATCAATAGATGTTGCCAATATTTTACACATTCTTTAATTGCCAGGCATTCCAGATAAACAGCTTTCTTTCTTTTTTGTACTTCATTCAATTTCTTTGAGAAGTATGCTACTGGTTTCTCTTCGTTGTTTTCTTGTGGTTGTTTTAGGACAGCTCCCACTCCTAGTATACTGGCATCTGTGTATATGTGAATAGGTAAGTTTGGATCAAAGATTGTCAATATTGGTTGAGAACACAATATTTGTTTCATTTCTTCAAATGCTTTTTGGCATGATTTAGTCCAGTTAAAAGGTTGTCCTTTTCTCAAAAGGTTATGCAATGGTTCTAATTTTATTGCTATATTTGGCACATACTTATGGTAGAAATTTATTTTCCCCAAGAATTGTCTAACATTTTTTTGAGTTTTGGGGGCTGGAAAATCTTTTATTGATATTAAGTTATCTTTCAATGGTCTGACTGAGTTATTTTGTATTATATGTCCTAAGTATTTAACTGAGTCTGCTGCAAATGTGCATTTAGAGAATTTTAGTTTTAAGCCTTCACTTTTAATAGCTTGAAATAGCTGTTTTAGGTGCCTGACATGATCCGAGAAAGATTTTGAGAATAGCAAAATATCATCGATGAAACATACCGTGAACTCTGTGAGCTTGTGCTTCCGTATAATATTACACATTATCCTCTGGAAAATGGCAGGAGAAGTTTTCAATCCGAATGGCAAGCAAGTCCATTGATAGTGACCCTCTTGTGTCACGAATGCAGTTTTGTATCTATCTGAAACACGCATAGGTATACACCAAAATGCTGAATTTAAGTCAAGTGTTGAAAAATATTTGCAATCTCTCGTTTTTATTATAAGGTCCTCAATAAGAGGAAATGGCTGTGATTGAGGTACCACTATTTTATTTAATTCTCGAAAATCTATGCATAGTCTTGATCTTTTGTTTTCATCTCTTTTAAATGCTAACGTGACTGGCGCTGCGAAGGGGCTATATGATTCTTCTATTATATTTTTTTCTAATAATTTTGCTACTTGGTTCTCAATTTCTTTCTTGTCTTCTATTGTGCAACGATATGGCCTTTTACTGCAATATTTTTCTACTAAGAGATCAATGTGTGCTTCATAACCAGTTACCTTTCCTATGTCATATTTGTCCTTTGCGAACACTGTTTTATTTTTGGCTATTAGGTCATCAATCAAAGCTTTTTCCTGATAGTCCAGATGGTTAATACAAATCTTGAAGTTTTCTTCACTAAGGTCTTCGTTGAAGTTTACTAAATTTTCAGAATTTATTTCCTTAAAATCCGTATCTTCTTTATTTGCTTCCTTAGAAACAATTTCACTTCTTTGTATCGGTATTTTCTGACTAATTTTCAAATTTTCATTTTGGATTAGATAAAATTCTTTTATGCAGTCTAGTCCCACTAAAAAATCATAATCAAAATTTTCTTTGTCTATCACAAAAACATTCATTTTTTTTTTTAAATCAAATATGGCAATATCAACAGTAATGATTCCATTTGCCTTTTTAACGCCATTAATCGTTTTTAAATTAGTTTTGTTGGAGAGACCGGTGTCCACATTCTTTATCTTCAATAATTTTGAATTTATCAATGAGACATTAGACCCCGAGTCATAGATTCCAAATACTTCAATATTTTCATTGAGTACTAATTTTATTTTGATTAATGGCGGCACTATTAGTTTTTTTGGTCTTCACATTGTAACTCACATTCTAATTCTGAATTGTTTATAAGTTTTATTTGTTTTTTATCCTTTTCAATATTTGTTTTTTGTTTAAACCAACAGGAATCTTCTGAATGGTAGCGTATGCCTTTATTTAATTTTTCACATATACTGCATTTTTCTTTAATTGGCTTTGTATCTTCTTTTTTCTTGAAGATATATTTTTTCCTTGTGACCAGATGTTCTAATTTGCCGAGTTCGTTGAATAAATTGCTTGTATGTATAATTTCTTCTTTGTTAATTTTGTCTGTTATAAAATCTGGTAAGCCTGCAGCAATTATGTCAATTAGTGTACCTTCATCCATTGTTTTCCTTATCTCGAGTAAAAGTTTTTCCTTTTTCACTGCATATTCTAGTAAAGATCCTGATTGATACTTGAACGATAAAGCATACTTGCTAGATGTCCAACCCTTATTGGCATAGGTTTGCAAGAAACTTGATTTTCATTCTGACCATTCGAAGTGTAGACTAAGCTTTATCATCATGGAAGAATACCAATCAGTGCACGATTTTTCTAAAAATAGTCTGATGATTTCAATTTTTTCCTTTATCTTTTAGTATATCAAATATATATCAAGTATCAATCAGGATCTTTACTAGAGTATATTATGTAGGTATATTATTTACAACTTTACATATATGTAGTAACTAACATAAGATAGTATCGTAAAGATACAGGTAAAGGATCAATAGTAATTTTATCCACAATGACGAGAGCTTTTTTCATGACGTCCATAAATAATATTAGTCTTCTTTTAAATGTAAAAAAAAAAAAATTTGACTTAAACGTAGAACTGTTTTGATTTTGCGGCCAGCTCACGAACCATTATTGTGCGGGAACTCAAATTAATTAAAAATATATTCTTCATTACGTTTATACCTTCAATTATATTAGTAGGATTACTATACGCTTTTTCTGGTTTCTGTATGATGTCGTTTTTGTCATTCATTTATTTCCTTCATTAATTCCAGAACAGTTTGAAATGACACAGTAAAAGTTACCCATAATGTAACCCAAATAATACATCGTTCGGTCCCCTTCACGATCTCATTACGGTTCGTTCCCCTGAAAACGGCATTGACCCTGAAACAATTTTGAGGTCGTTGGGTCGAATTAGGTTTTCTTGCCACCTTGCAAACACACTTCGATTGAGATTTGCGTTTTCAAAGTTATTGTATTGACGTTGGATAACGGAAATAGCTTTAATTAGCAGTTATTAAAAAAAACTAATAATACGCTTTATGATACTGCAAAAAAAATTAAACCATGATGAATTTTGTTATACTATTACATTTCGATTCTGATATACCTGTAGGACAAATAGATAATGTTTCGTATCTATTCTATACCTTCTTCAGATGGTAGCCAAATGTACTAGAGGTCTTCAAACGCTTAATCTATTCGATCGCTACGAAAAATAAAAAAAAATGGTCTAGTTTCACAATATAGACAACATAATTACAGTAGTTCGAGTCCATATACAGCAGCGTGTAACATATAGAAAAAATTAAGTTTATTGAAAGTCACTAAGGACTATCTAATAATTACCCTATCAAGGCGCACGTAAAATATCTTTGTTTTATAACGTAAAAAAACTATATTTATTTCGTTACAAGACACATATCATGGTATGTCTTTAAAATTATTTAAAAACAACACATACAAGGCGGCGAATTTAGTTTGGTTAGTATAAGAGTATGAAAATATAAAATTCAGTTCTTAGGTCGGTTCTTAGGAACCATGTTTTCTATTTAAATACAGAGACGTGATAAACCTCATTTGAAAACGGAATCTCTTAGCGTGACTAACCGAACAACAAAAAAGAGAAAAAATTCAGAATAATATACATAAGAACTTAAAATTTTATTCAGATATTTTTGTTTATCGTTGTATTCGGAAAATGCATTTTACAGACACTGAGCAGTTGGACTTATTGAAAGCTTACCTTAAAAATGACAGAAATTGCTGCCATGCACTAGATTGGTACCATATTAAATGTCCGACACGTTAAGATACGTAAGCCTAATAATCCTAAGATAATTATTAAAATTGTTCACAAATTGAAGACCCGTGAAAGTTTTAAAATGCCAATGAAAAAAAACGAAGGATATGTAAAAGACATGGAAATTGTCTTACCCTTATTTGAAGCTACCCTGTACGCCTAAAATGCGTAATGCAAGTAGTGAGATTACTGACATTTCACATTTGATGAAGCTTAAAAAAATATAAATACACGTACGAGTAA
>DWKA01001333.1:0-12699 GCA_018249155.1 Panoquina ocola ocola | reverse complement strand
AGATTAAAAATTTGAAGCATGAAACAGCACATCGGAGGGGCAGTGCCATCCCTTTCTAACACGCTTGTCAGCATATTTTTTTCTCACTTCAATGCCCCTCCGTTGACTATCTAATTCGGACCGTTTTCTCTATCTCCGTGCGCATTCCAATGTAATTATAACTTCCTTGGTTCAGCCACAGATTCAACCTATTTTTAAATGGCGACGTCCTTATATTTTCGAATTTCAAAATGCCAGTCTCCCGCCGTTTTCATTGTCCTACCTGTTATTGTCTTCAAGTAATATAGCTGATTATAAGCTTTATAAAAATGTGCTTTAAAATTAACGCTTTGTTACATAATATTTAAAAGATATACCTATGTACCGTGTTCTTTTTTAATAGGAATAAATATAATATTCATTTTATTGTGCTATTCTCTTGCTGCGGACGGGTACAATAAGGATTTTCAACAATATAGCACTGTGTCACTCTGTACTAACGAACATTATAATATGTAACAACGCCATCTATGCGTAGCTACATAAACTACAAACTACGTTACGCTCACAGCGCCTCTGGTGGTCGATAATACAATTAAACTGTACGCTGAAGTGAATTACGGCCAATGATTTTCTCTTGGTTTAGCAGGAAATCGCGTTTAAGTTTTAATCCAATAATAGGTTTTGCATTATAAATAAGTTAATTAAATGCTGCTTAATATTATTAAACTTCTTGCTCATTTCGTATGCCATAATCGCTCTTCAAGTGTTTTAAGCGTTAAACCTAGTTCATTTATTTAGTTTTACCTGGCCAAACTCCGTTTTGTATTTAAATCTAAAATAAGAGACGCCGAGTTAGGTCTTAGGGTTTTGATTTTTCCCAAGAAGTATTCTGGTCTTAGGTAATAACCAGGGCCTGATGAAAAATCCGGGTGATGACAATAAAAAAAGCATTAAATAGGTACAGCTTAAAAATTTTGAAACTACAATTAAATTTTGTAACACTTAAAAAATCTTTTAAAAGAAATACATTTAAAAAATCTCTGTGAGTAACTTTTGTTTTTTTACTTATATATACTTTAACACAAAGTAGGAATATAAACTAATTCTTGTACCAATCAAAGGTTACTGACTAAAACCTAATCTACATAAATCAGTCCTTGTACGACGGTCGGTGTAACCCTCGTCGTCGCCGGAACGGAAGGAGGTCGCGGCGACCAACGTGTGAATCGTGCGATCCGATTCCGATCGACCGTTTCCGACGCGGTCAGTTGCAGCGGAGGGTTATGATTTAATGATGGTTCTTTATTGAATCGGAATGCCGTCTTAAATCTTTTTGTTTGTTTGAGTAAGATCTTGCAAGTTGACTACTTCAAAAGAAGTATGTACCTACTTAGTTCTATGTTCATGTTATATTGTGTCTTAGATTCAATGACATTGCCTTTTTATGATAAGAATAATTGAATACTTAGTATTAGGGGTTGATTCCAGGCTAGGGAATAATCATTGAATGAAAGTGAGCAAAATGTAACCCCATATGAGGTTTATCTATAACAAGCTGCCCGCCCTCGCTTCGCCTCGGAAAGAATATAGAACACGCGGCTCCTCTCCTGTTCATCTGAACGTGATGATAATTAAAATTATATAGCCTTCATCGATAAATGGACTATCTAACACTGAAATAATATTTCAAATCGAACCAGTAGTTCCTGAGATTAGCGCGTACGAGCATGAAAACAAACAAACTCTTCAGCTTTATAATATTAGTATAGATTATCTGACATCACCAGCAACTACAATCATAAAACTATTAGATACATTTTGCGCTACTGCAAAACAGAAGCTACCTATCATAGATTATATTAGATTAGATAATAATATAAACGTAGGTCCTTTATAAGTGAAGTGGGATATTGTTTGATGACGACTTGAGGCAAGCATTTGTAGCTCAAAGGAAATGAAACATTTATACTAGGTAGGTACAAGTTAAAAAGTAAAGCCTAAATAGGTCAAAATTGTTAGCAATAATTGAGATATGTCTTAAGGCTAATGTTATAAGGGAGGTATATTTATCTAATTTGTGCAGTACTTATATCAGTCGTAGCCTTAGCAATAACTTGTCTTGACATGGAATAACAGTTTCTGATACTGACTACCAGTCTAACTAATACATATTTTAAATACATCTCGTACAGCGGAGATGTAGCAGATTAATTAGCCTTGTCCCTTTCTTTCTTTTGATAGCTGAAATTTGAATAAAAGTGATAGAATGCTTGGATAGAATAGATATAGTGATAAAACGCAGTATGTCCTAATTATAACACTCTTATTAGTAAGATTATGTGAAATATTGTCGCAAGTCAAGTCAAAGTTCACTCATAACTCAGAAGAGTCAAAAGAATGCTCACCCGCTAATGTCAGTAACCCCTTATACTTATACGCTACAATATGCACAGATAGCGCATAGCCCTTCCCGTCACGATCGGCCAGGGACTGGTTTAGGGCAGGTAGAGTTACTGCCTCGCCAATTCATTCTTCGGCTTCCTTTTGCAATACTTTCCTTTTAAATGTTCAAACGTTCTTTGGTCGTAACGTGGTTGTAGAATAGATTTTGATGTTTGTAGTTCAAGTGTGTTGTTATGAACGTTTTGTTGTGTTCTTGTTTAAATTCATATGGGCTCATTACTCGATTTTTTTAACAATTTTTAACTTTTTTTTTAATTGTGACTTTTAAATAATTTACTCAATTTATATATGATCAACTGAATCACATATTGGCTGATTCATGCTGTGAGATATCGGATTAAAAATGAGAAATGCAAACGAACTCGCTGCACAAATACCTTTAAATGATGTGCATTTATACCATAAGGCATAGATTATGTAATTTAATTTAAATAGTCTATTATTGTTTATTAATGAATTCATCTATTTCTTATTTAATTTAAAAGGTTTTTAAAATAAGGTATTTTTCATATACATGTGAGTCATGGTTTTTTAAAAATGAAATTGATTGGACCGTGCAATAGGTCTCACCACCTGTTAAAACCATACTTATTTATCTGGCTGTTACTGTAGGATACTGAATTACTTTACATTACAATACAGTAATTTCGGCTGTAGGTGAAAAGTCATATGTTGTTTTCGATGTTTCAAATATTTGACGTCTCACTTTCAATGTTAGGAAATCCGCTTGTAAACAATTCTCGAATTTTATCCGCCTAGTAGTCAATACTAGAACAACACCGCAAACAAAATTGCCTGGAAGTGTCAGTGGTTGCTAACCCACATTAAAATAGACTGGAAGGTAGCCAAAAGGAAAAATTAAGTACCTAGACTTCATTAAAGTTCGAAGAGCTGGGCGATAACATGACAAATTCATTGTTTTTTTCATATTTTGTTGTTCTTAATTTGAATCCTGTTTTTTCCTAAACTATGCACTTGGAATTTTTTAATGTATTGTTTTTTAGTGTACTAGAAAGTGTTCTTGTATTGTATTAGAATCTTCCATGGCGCGTAGTCACTCAATCGTACTTTTAGCTGATTGTTATAATTGTCATTAGCGGTCGGTCAAGCTTCCCAGACCAACCACATTACCAGTGGTGTACTGTTATATTCTCATACGGCAAAAATTACTTTATTATTAAAAAAAAGTCCAGTTACAAACATTAAACGCTGAGAATATTTCGTTTTATACACAAAGAAAATCTAGAACAACATTCTTCGTCGCATTACTAAGTGTAACCCTAATATGCGGTGTGTGATTCATGAGTGAATGTTCCTCATTCCTCACGACGAAGAAATTCAATATCGTGATCATAACAGCTGGTAATTTCAAGTGTGGTAAGGTCAACAAAAGAGTCGTGGCCTAATAAACTCCCTCGACGAAAGTAGAATTTCTTAGTGGACTCTACAATTACTCCAGGTTACAACGTTGAAATACAAAGGGTTCCAACATTAAAACTTTTGACGGTGTATTTTTTTGTGGGTCAGATGTCGGCGTTTATTTTTAAAACACTCTGCTATTCAGCTGTGATACAAACGGACGCCGCTTAAAATTTCAACTGCGTTTTCTTTGCTAATGTTTGATGAATTTTAAAAGGGCTCTGACGAATCGCAAAGTTTGCATGTTGAAAAATTTAATATGCCGGTATGATGTGTGACGGATATACGTAGGATTGCGTTAGATTGCTTTAGAAGTTACTTAGCATTTGAACATTCAACGTTTCTTATATGTACCTTTATATATTTTTCTGAACAAAAGATTTGTATATCCGTACTAAACTCAATCTCAACAAAAAAACAGAACTCGATTTACAAAAACTACTTCACTATAATTATTACCTATTAAAAATATGTGTTGTATAGAATTTGCTAATCTATTAAGACGTTAACATGTGTTTAAAAACTAAATATAATTTTATTCCGACCACCGCGACGATGTACCGTCAAATGGCAAAAATGTTCTACTTTATTTTACTCGTTACTTCATTAGGTAAATTGCTTTACATAAGATTTTTTAATAAAAAGATGATCTTTAACTTCTTCGTTTTGTATATGCGAAGACTTAATTATGATACCAAGTCTGAGAAGGAAATTTCAATCGCATCTGATGGTCACAGTATGTCTTTTAAGGATCTGTACCATATGTTATGCCCTTGAATCAACTGAAACATGTGGTCCAGAACAGTTGCCTTAATTACTTTCTAATTCTCACTGTTAGTGAGTTTAACTTCGGGTATAATTACGACACACTTCTTGCTTTTTATTCAAATTGTTTGTATATCAAAATAATGAGAACGCTTTAATTTCACGTTGGAAGAGCGTAACAAATTATAAAATAATTCAATCGTAATTATCATTTTCATCTTCGTTGGAATTTGATTCAGTAGCTAAATAGAATATTATTCGAGCTGTGTTTGTTTTACAGATTTCGAGATATCATTTTGATTACCTACGTGTATCGAACGAGATATTTGAAAAACCAATATCTGTGACCTATTTTCGTATCAATTATTAATTACTGTGTGTTCCGGTTCTGCAACGGAAGAGCATATTTCTCGTGGATAAAATTTATTGAAGGCAAAAAATATTGCGAGTATTTTTATATGAAGGACGTTCGTTAGCTGATGCGATATTGTTTTTAATTAAAACCGTTCCACGAAATCTTATTTTATGTTTATACCAGCATATTATTATGTTGGGCTTCACTTTTAAATGCTTTTTCGTAATAACACGGTTTTGTAGATATCTGAAACTGATCAAATCTGTCAAAATTATTCGAAAAATATTCGAAGTTGTATGTTGACTGACATTTTTAGTAAACCGTGAAATAAAATCTTATTCTGAAAAAGATTTTTTGGTATACTGTACAAAAATAATGCTTGTTTTTTGATCGTATAACAATGTCACTATTATTTTCTGAAAATGTTAATATGAGAACTTTACTTATGTAATGCTAGCTGGCACAGACTGTAAATTGCTCACGAGCACTTCAATTACTGGCCGTTGATTTGCATAATAACAGTGATCTTGAATTTTAACTAGCCAAACCATAATTTATTTGTTAGTTGAATGCATATTAGTTAGTCAGTTAGTTATAGTTCATAGTACTATTTCCATAGCTAGGTTCCTTCTGAAGCAGAAATATTATTTTATGAATAATGTAATATTAATTATGAAATTACTTGCTAGTCCTGTCGATCTCTCAAACAATGTACGATTAATTATAGATGTGATATTTTTTGTAGTCCGACTTCTGCAGTATCAAAGCCCTATTAACCCTGTCTTAACATTAAAACGTTTTCATTGTTCTCGTAATTATACATTTTCTACAAAACGAGTTTATTGCTAATACAACTAGTTTAATCACAGTGGAAATCCTCGTTCGAATCCTGTTACTATACGATCGGTCAATTAACAACGGTCCGAGTTAATGATAGTGCATATCGTTTTACCAAAAGTGGTATTTGTGTTGCACGCACTCGACAATGACCCATCCGGTCGGTCAGACTGGTTGGCACCTCAGTCGCCGTTCAGTTGTTTTGACGGTCGGTTTATGCGCGCGCGCCGTCCGCACTTGCCCTATACGTGAATCTGCCTCGGAACGCAAATTTAAAATTTCGCTTTCACGTAGACGCGAGCGGTTCCGATCTACGGGTCTCGGATGTGAATTTAATCGTGATTAGTGTTTTATTGTATACGTTCTTAGCTTTTGATTTACTGTATAGCGTTGCCGTTTAAGGTTTTATTTGTTGCTGCTTCTACCGAGCTTTTACGATGATGATTCATTAGACGCGTTTTGATTCCTGTTCTGTACTCCACTCCTCAATTGAGATTAATGATCGTGTTTATTCTCGAGTTTAATTCTGTTGTGCGTCCGTCCATATGGTGTTCTTGATATCATATCTTATCGCAGATTTATCGCTCGCTATCTTCTCTTAGTGGATGACGTCTAATTATAAATGCAAGTGTTTGAGAAAATTCTGCCTAGCACTGTTTTCGTTTTGGGAATTTAATGGCTTTGTGGAATAAATTGTTGAAAGTTTTGTTCGATTACGTTGTATAACAATATTGGCAGGAGATCAATCGGTGGTTACTTTCTTTTGTTGTAGACATTTTTTGTTTGAAATCATCTCTTTCTTAAAAAATAATACATTGTATGTTCGCATCGCGAAACAATAGTATTACGTCTGAATACATCAAAACAATGTCGTCTTCATCTTTTTTAATGATGTAAATGAAAACGATTTTTTTGGTATTTTACTCGTGCCTTTGTTCGTCGACCGTTTTTGTCTTTTAAATCCACATTATAATAGTCGCATTATAATGTCCTACTAACACTCTTCTGCCTAACCCATATCAGTTACAAGGCATTGTTGGACCAATAAACAACGGGGTCAGGAGTTTCTAAAAGTTAACTTATACTACTCAACTAATTTGTATGCAGTAAACATTGACCTATTCCACCGCCTTTTATAAAGAATTAAACTCGTACCCTTTTTGGTTTCACACAGGATTGATTATGCAAATCGTGTTTAGTTAAATTGTTATCGCACTTATCGGTCACTGTCGTTAGCATAATTTGAACTATGAACAGTTGCAGTATTTATAACGGGGTCAAAGCACGTAAATAGATATTAATATATGGGTCGTTCTCTTGGCTTCGTTTCTCTGCGGTGAACGATCCGAATAACTCAGGGGAGCATCCCTTGGGATGACAGATTGCAATTTCAATGACCCGATGTCATTCGATCATTCTCTCTTGGTCTAGGCTTTTGATGACAATTCATTCATTTTATTTGCGATTTATTTAATACGATTATCTTGTTGGCTTTTTAATTTATTTGAACTGCCTAAGTAGTCTAGTAGTATTTATTTATATTGTGTAATAGAAATATACTGGAATCATAAATGCTACCGTGAACTGTCGAACAGTCTATTAATAAATGAGTCTTGACACTTTGGTGTTAGAGTGTGAGATTAGAAAATATTTTGTCTATCATATCTACTGTACGTTCTCTTTAAACTTATGTGCATTTCGCAAACTTAGGCTAGCTGAAGAAATCATGTGTAACACCACTGCCACACTACCTCTTTAAATTATATTTATACATAATTCTCAATTCAGTTATCTGGTTACAGTAAAACATTCATACTTAATAAAGTATTAGTTTTTGTCACTAAATTACCCATGCATATTATTGAAAAATCCCTAAGAAATAACGACGATCTGTATACCTAACGCATTTTTAAACCCGTTGCTATCTTAAAAAATAAAGTTAATACTCTCAAAGGTAATATACAGACTGATATGTTATTAACTAATTGTTAAGATAACGATATTTTGGTAAGAACTTCATCATTGTAAATTAATACAATATAATTTCTTTTCTTAAAGCTACCCTTTTTAGATACGTCGTGTTGTCACATATCTAACGCTAGATAATGTCGATGTCATAACACTCATAAAGAGTTTATTGTTATTTATGTGTTTGATTGGAAATTATTGATGCTGAACTGAGGTCACGGTATCGGTATCAATTGACTCGTGTGTGTTACATGCTGGTAATTGATACAAAATTACTCGCGTGTCGTACTATTTGTCCTTCGGGTACTACGTTTGTTTATTTCCTGTATCCTTAATGTCCTTAATATTATTACACATCGTAATAATATGTGTTATGTATGTATCTATAATACTTCATAATGATTTTTTTAGCGTAGTTTTCTTTATCTTTTTCGCTTAAAATTTAAATAATATTTAATTTTGTATGATATAAAAGTTTTTCACGAACTCTTAAATAATTATTATTGAAAACAAGCAACATGAAATTTTCGTTATAAAATTTGACCTATATATTTTATGTTCTGCAAAAGCATGAAGTCCTGATAACTTATAACATCGAATTGAGTTAAGTGATAGTCAAACAATACTTGGTAGAATTAACTTTGGTAATACGATCTAAATATTAATTGAAATTAATACATAGATTGATTAATACCAAAACGAAGTCTCCGTCTGATTGTGGCCATTCAAATATGTGGCCATTCTATCAACTTTATGTCGTCTGGAACTAAATTCTAGTGCCAATTTTTCCGTGAACCCGTTAAGGTAGCGACTAGTTTACTTATTAGGAGCGTGGCGCGTTCTTCTCGAAATCTGTTGAGGTCTCAATGTGAGGAAAACCACCTGTAAATATTTTTTCCTTATTTATGTTGTGCTGTTGGACATTAATTAAGATAAAAAAATATTGTACTTATAGAAAAGTTCCCATGTTGTACTAATCATCTCTAAAATAATTAAGAATAGGCGTGAATAATACATTCGATAAATTTTACCTACAATTTTTTTTCTAATGCATACATTATAATAATTCTTATTACTCTGTATAGGTATTTCAATGTAAAATATAATATGTACGAACACCGATAGTCAATTAGCATATCCGACACGATTTGAATTGCAAAAGTTTATTTAGATTTTGCTACGACATAGCCACATATTTGCCGGAGCTCATTTAATACAGGTTCAAAGGAAGGACGTATGTAAAGGAAAATCTGTAATTATCCAAAACATGCCCTTATATCACTGACATTGTCGTCCACGTCGTCGGTATAAATATTTAATACCTTAACCAATGTAACCAGTTAACATTGAGAATCGATCTCGTATTACATTTCATTACAATAATATTATATTATTAGTTTCCATTGTCTGCGGTGTACGCAGTCGGAATCTTATTGCAACCTTGTTAACTCCTGTCGCAATAACTTTGCTATTTTTATTTGGCGCTCGTGCGACTCTTCGGTCAACTACGTCATGTCTTCCGTTGTTATTATTCAATTCGATCGTTTTTCATTCGACTTCCGTCTGACCTCGTAAGGGCTATATTATATAGTTCAAAGGGTCATACGTTTTCCATGGTAATTCAAGGTTGCTTCAACAACTTACTGCTCGTTTTGGCGCACCTACAACTTTGTTCTCGTCTCGTGTGATGCGTCATGTATTACCGCTGATGTTGATAATGTTTACCAACGCACTAGGATCCGCGCCTGAGTCATTAATGTTGTGTCCACATCGCTTGGGTCAGTCTGCAACAACGCGAACGATCTTAGTTCGTGTTTGTCAATCCCTCGTGACAGTCGCTCTGTACATAAGTCTCGCAAGATAAAACCTAAATGTCGTTTTCGTAGATCTTTTCCCCGGTCGTCAAATAATCACTCACTTTGTATTGTTCAGGCGTCACACTATCGCATGTTTTATGTATTACCAGTTGTGAACACATCGCGATCGTAAACAAGTATGTTCCTTAATAGTGCACAAACATTTACTGCAAGTTACAAATGGAATTGAGAGTGAACTTATTCTAGTCAGTGATGTGATTGAAGATTAAATTCAAAATGATTTACGAAGTGATTATTGGCTTCTGCGCCTTTATATTTTTAATATGGAAATTTTTAAGAGGCGAGAAGCAAGTGAAAAATACATCGGTGAATTTAAATAATAACAAAGAATATGATGATACGTCTGCGAAGAATAAACTTGTCTCGCCTACGCAAGTTACTTTAAACGACGACAGTTATGTGTCGAAGGATATTACAGATATATCAAATAAAAATATTACGATATCGTCGGTAAAACTTTCTCCTTTAATTGAATGTTTAGAAGATTCGCTAGAAAATGATTTTGAAAACAAAAGAACTATTGCTGCAAGTATACTATCGCATCCAAATAAAACTATTGATATAGAAAAGCTTAATAAACGGGACAGTCCACCAAAAGAAAGACTAGCTGTGTTCTTAGAAAAGACTGTTTTAAATGATGACAAATTGCAGTCTATCATACAAAATTTATCCCTGGATAAATCTGAGCAACTGCCAACAACTCAAACTCTTGGCACAAAACGTGAAAACCAGATAATTAATAAAATTGCGGATGCAGAATATTTTACAATACAGGAAGACAAAGAAATTGAAAATAAAGAATTGAATCACACTCCAAATAAAGATGTTTTGGAAACTAATGAACATAATGGAACTTCTGAATGCAACCCTTTATTGTTGAAAAGGCTTAAGAAACAATCAGGATTTCCAAGTGGCCTTAATTTTGGATCCGTTATAGGAGAGCTCAAGTTAAAAACTAAAAACACTGAGGGATTGAAACCAGTATTTAAGAAATTTGATATTGACACAGTCGACAATAACCAGGCATGTGTATTTTTAGATTATTTAATTAACATTCCATTTACAAAATTCATGTAAAATTACATAGTAGCAAAAAACAACCTTACTAAAGTTTCTGAAATAATTTCTTCCGCTTTAGTTGAATGTGATTCACCTATTTGTTAATATTAACTAATGCACTATTAGTAAACGTAACTTTCCTTCCATGGAAAATAAAAATAAGAACACAATCTTTACGACCAATTATGGTTTCGTCCAATCTTTCACCGTTAACTTATCCGTGATGAGTTAATTTCTTGTTTCATTGTTTGTTGTCTTTGACAATAAGGCATTATAAAATTTCGTAACTCATTTCGTAAGTGATGTTCAAATTATGTTGCCAACACGTAACAATGGGTTTACGTTACATACTACAAGGAAGGTGGCATTGATTGTAATCTTTCACACTATTATTCCCATAACCGTGTCAGTGTATCTTCGTAATACAAGATTAAATAATTTCTCACAAAACGGCGTGTTTTTATAATATTTCAAAGAGCTTGTTAGTCGTGTTAGAGAAATTGATATACCTTCTATTTGCTTGTACATGAGAAATAAACACAAACAATGCATTATAGGTTTTTCCCGTAAATAAAAAGAAGTTATCGTTATTTAATTATCTTTTGATGCAACCTTTTCTTTAGAAAAGAAGATAAAATATAACGTAATATACAATAAAAGTGTCATAATATTATCATCACGTTCATAAAGTAACAATTCCGGGTCGATAAAATTTAAAGGTTTTTAGAAAAAAATATTTTGAAGTACTCCGGAAGCCGATAAGATTTGTCGGTTCACAAAATAGAGTTACCATTTAATTTCATAATTGTTACTGGACAACACATTATAAAACGATAAATGAACATGGAGTAGCATCCAAACGAGTTGTTCCTTTCTTATCTTTTTGTAATGATATTTCTTTTTTATCAAAGTTAAGCGCTCATTTCCGACCTATCGCTCACTCATTCGATAGCATGGCTCATTTTCAAGTGTTACGTTCATTTAAGAATCCTTGAAGTTGATTACAATCTAAGTATGCTAAGATGGAGATGAATTGTAATAAATATTTGTCTACTTTTTGATTCTATATTGTATAAAGTGTAAACTTTCAGGTTACTATACTATTACTATAGATGATAGATATTACTATAGATGAGTTGTGTATAATTGAATTATTCATAAATACTGCAAGACTTAAAGCATTTACACTCTTGTTTTTTTTTTTCACATATATCAAAATAAAATTTTTCGCGTTCAAACAATAACATTAAAATGTATGGAACTTTTAATAGGTACTTATAAGTACCTAGTATTTTTAAATTTAAATTCGCGTCTTTTGTGTTTAGTTTTAGGCTACCGTAATGCGTTGCCTGTTATCCGAATTGCACTATATGACACTGAAAATAATGTGTATATTACTTTGTTACAGGAATCACTGAACGCTACTGTAGATGATAAGAAAAAGGTGCACATAGACGAAACCGAATTGGGATCCAACATCTTAGCCGATCGACGGAATAAGCTAGAAACAGCTGCTCAGGTACTTTGTTAAACTTATATAAGTCAATATTATGTAGAATTCACTAGACATTCCTAATTATAACGGTTTTGTAAGAAACCGATACAAACTGAAACTATTGACAGATACAATAAGATATATTTTAAAGGTCTCGTAGACACAAAGCACACATCGTTTTTTTGGATACAAAAGAAAATAATTATGAATATGTAAATTTATTCTTGGATGTATAATATTTCGTCAATGTTCTCGTATATTCAACTGCAAGACCTTTTTAACATTACACTTCTAGTATAGTCATCGACATGTAACTTGACAAGACTTTAAAAGAGACAGTTGGATGCGCAGAACAAAAGCAGAGAACTGCGCTTCTAACTTCTACTCGTACTTGTCAATGAATAGTAAACATATAGACGTTTACCCAAGGAAGTTATAATTAGATTGGAATGCGCACGGGGAGTGAAAAAACGGTCCGA
>DWKA01001332.1:0-12699 GCA_018249155.1 Panoquina ocola ocola | reverse complement strand
AAAACGTCAGTTTACTTCGTCTAATTAAAAATACGACTTTATATAAGGTATCATTATTTTACAAAATGACAGTAGCTTATGTCAAATGTGGAATCGAATTAAAATTCGTAGTATAGTTGAGCAGTCGAACGGGAACACGTCGTATCCTTGAGCTACGATTAGTGACCTCTGTAGGAGCTATAAAATTAATTATGTTGATTTAATAATGAATGTACATACCAATTTAGCATTTTAGTGTCATGGTCGTGGATATACCAGCCATAGAGTAAGTAATCGGCTGTCATGGTTTAAAAAACCTAGCGTTTACGTACTCTGTGGCGGTTTAAGATATCCGATAATAAAGTAGTCTGTGGGTAACTGTCAAATAAACCAACAGACAGAAAGCAAGCAAGCCATTTTTTTGTTTGAATTGAAATGAAAGAAGAAAGAAACTGAAATCGTATCAGTGATATTTTTTGATTATAATTTTATGATATACATAGAAATCGGTGAATATGAATCCGTGTTCAGTGGCAGCTCCGCAACAAGATATTGAAGGTGACGGAAGATGGAACAGTATTGTAAGTTTCGGTTCGGTTACCTTGCTTCATTCTCTATACCGATTTTATACAACCAACGTGGATCATTTATTTCGAAGTAGTTACCTATAATTCGATAATTGATTAATCAATTATGCATGCGAAAACTTTTGTGTTGCCATCTTTATGAAATACCAGTTCGAGTGTAGTCCTTTTAAATTCCAGCATAACAGATTCCTCTCTGATGCGAAAGGAAAAGACGGAGATGTTATATTTATAGGTGATTCTATATTTCAAGCATTAGAACACACAGAAGTATGGAACCAATGGTTTGCTCCATTACACTGCCTTAATTTTAGTATACACAGGGATCAAACGCAGAATGTGCTTTGGAGAATTCAGAATGGAGAACTTGACCATGTAGACCCAAAGGTATGGTAGTTTAATTTTTTACTCTTTTGTTTAGTTGTGCCAGTTTTATTGACACCTTTTAAAGTAGCAATTTGTTTTAATTATGGATGTTCATACTGTAAAACATAATTTAAGTAAGTATATATTTTCTCAATATTTGTACTTCTTTAGTATAAAATAGTTACTACAACTTTAAGTACATATTTATTGCATTGTATTGTAAGTTTCAGTTTACTATTTACAATGAGGTGTGCTGTGCCTAAGAGCAGTATATTAATTTAGGCATTCATTGATTTTTTTCATGTGAAATGTTTTATATGCTATTTTGCAACATTCATTAGATATTTTTTAAGCTAACAGGATAATAAAAAACCTAAAAGCTTTTTCTTGAGATGCATCCGCCCTCTTGAGCTTAGCGAGCATGTTATTGATATCTTGATTTACTTATTGTGAAATATTCATAATAAAATTTGCAGGTGATAGTATTACATGTTGGGACAAACAATGTTGAACATTCTGCTGAACAGGTTTCTGAAGGAATCTTAGAAATTGTTAGAACTATCAGAGAAAAGCATCCTGGTGTCTACATAGTGTTACCTGTAAGTATTTATTTTGTTATGTAAATTATTGGATATTATGCATACTAGACCACTCATCATAGATCTCACCAATAATATATTAGTAGTTGGCACAGAATGTGTTTACCAACATTATAACCAAATATATTGTATATTATGATAGTAAAAGAGAATTATCCTTTTCAGAGTCTTCTCCCTCGCGGTCAACATCCAAATTTGTTACGAGACAAAAATGCAAAAATAAATCAATTATTACGTGAGAAAGTTGTTAATATGAATAAAGTTGAAATGGTGACCATAGACAAAGGTCTTATTCAGAATGATGGCACTATCAGTCACCATGACTTACATGACTATTTAATACCAACAAATGCTGCATGTCGTAAAGCGTTTGAGCCAATTTATGATCTGTTACAACAGATTTTGTCTGAAGGTGAACCTGAGAAAGATTTAACACCCTCTGAATAACAAAAGGATCATTGGTAAAACTAAGATGGCTTTCATTGCGCAGCAAGCTCATTGTGATTAAATAATAGTACTTACATTTAGCTTTTTTATCCTAGGCTTAAGTAGGTAACTGATGTAATATTTTATAATGTTCTTTGTTCAACTTTTACATTCCAAATTGAATTAATTTTTAAGGATTGGTTGTGTTTGATGTCGTAAGGCAAGTTATATTTATTTATATTGTATGCAAGTGAACATTTACCATTAATACTTAGATATTTTATTTTTATATATAATGTAAATTTATCCCGAATTTGATGTATAATGCTCATGAACACTACATTTAAGTTATCTTAAATTAATCAAACATGGTTCATTTCATATAGTTTGGTGTGGGTGACAATAGGTCAATTAATTTTGTAGTGTATTTTCCAGCATTGTGTTGGGATTTATATATGAATAAAATACATAATAATATATTATAAAATTTTCTTATAAGGTTTTAAAAGGCAGCTGTTATATAAATATTCTAGTTAGATTAAAGATCAGTGAAAAAATAGTAGTTGAAAAATTAATGTTGATCTGTAAATATGAAATTATGTTATTAACACAATTTATTTTAGAAAAAATGTTTTATTATTTATTTATAGGAATTTGGATAGTGCTCTTAATTAATTTAAACTGATACTTTAGTGTTTGTGTAAATGACTTAATGACATTTGCCATGTTGCTAAAACGATAAATAAATAAAATTGGTGTTGCCCTCACCTTTGTATATGAAATGTTCTAATAATTGCTGAATCTCGTTACTCCTATAATAAGATAATATTACTGGTAAATTCGACATTTTTATTAGCTCAATTGAATTTTTCTATTAATTAATCTACTTACTTGTCTACTGCTAATTAGCTTACTCTAAAATGATTTTTTTATTACTCAGAAATAATTTCATGCACTTTTTTCAATAGTAGCTATAATTACTTTCTTTTTTATGTACTTACCTATGATGTTTAATAACTAGTTTTGGGATGCTTTTACGAACAGTTATTGTATAATTTTTTTGTCACTATTCCCTTGTTCAATGAAATGCAAAGGTAATAATGAGAATAATATGAACATATCTTGAATATTGAACAATATCATAATGCGTAACCAAAGATACTTTCCTCACCAAAGTTAAAATATTGTTTCTATTTAGGCATTTAGTAATATCCCTGTTGATATGTGTAACTGTTCGACATTTAAATCAGTTTTTTCTTTGATCTCAATTTGTATTTTTTATGTAACTAAATTCTTAACAAGATATTTAAAGATAACCATGAAGTAAGATAATCAAAATACTGTGTAGTAGTTTACTTTTTCATAGTACCTTTATACTTTATAGTCAATAAATATGGTGTATGTAAATTTTGTAGCTTTTGATAATACATAATTATGTGATGATTATTCAAACTTTGCATTATATTTAGACTCATATGTTCTTCATACAGTACATAAAGGTGCTCTTACATGGGCAATTAAAATTGCTCTATTCCAGTCAATACTTGGCAGCTATGACGTCACAAACATATCAAGTGATTTACGGCAACGGCAATATGCATCAATGTTTTGCAACAACAGTATTAAGGTATATTATAGGAGTAACTCAAAACAACTAAACAAAAGTTTCATACATAAGCAATTCCGTAGCCATCGTTTGCTATGGACGAAATCTGTCTTGCAACGGTGGCTTGTACTTCAGCTTGCTCAACCCACAGTCCCCATGGGACTGAGATGTTAAATTTCTGTGACTACTGGATATTCAGCTACTTATGTCAGCAACATTGAGCAATCTAGAATATAGCGGAGCCATTACAAGGAATATTGCCCAAACAATGGCCCCAATTTGTTACAATTGCTTCATACTGCTCCACTTTTTACTCCAGATGGATCTATTTGTGTTGCTCGGCAATTACTGCTCCCATGTAAGTGCACCATAACATTCCAGGATTGACTGGAGGTGTTAAATTATTATGATAGCATATTATAGTATTTAATTGTAGTTATTTATGTTTTTGGTACTATTGTGTACTCAAGTTGCCAAACAATGCTTGAATCTCGAATGTGATTATTTATTTGCATGAAAATGCTTGGGAGTAAACAGTGCAATTGTTTCTAAAAAAATTGTTTTATTTAATATTATACATAGATACCTTAATGCCTAAATAATAAATATTATTCTACATAACTTTTGACAATAATTTAACAAAATTGTACAATGGACAATTTCTAAGACACTATGTTAATATTTATTCAATAATCTTTTGTAATATAAACTAAACGGTAACATAGGGCTACCTCTCTGTAGTGCTGGGTCAAAAACATTAAAATTATTCTTCTGTAGTTTTGTTAAATAGTTATCAACTGCAATGGCCGGCAAGAATATTTGGTTAGTTATTTTTGGAACTGTTATACTTCTGGCCTGAAAAAAGAAATGAGGGTTACTATATAACTTATAGAACAAAATACCAGTAATTATTTTAATAAGTATTACCCAAGATGTGATTTACCTTTTGCAAATGGTTGTTAGCTCTGCTAGCAATTTCAAATATAACATTCCTCATATTTTCATTGTCAGTGCCTCTTAATACATCCTGTTGACTCAAATTGTTTTTCATTAGGATGTCCATTGGCAATGAAACCACCTTGTGATAATTTGAAACATGAACTGACCTAAAAAAATTATAAGCACATCAGACTTTGTAAGTTTTAATCTATTCAATTTTTATTCAAATAGAAGTCAAACAAAAAGGAATTTTATGAATAGAATAGAACTTAATTCAAGCCAAGAGATAATTTGGTTTGATCAGCTTATTTAAGAAGTATGCATCTTTTTAGAATATGCAGCTAGATATGATACTAGATTAGACTTTTAATAATTATATCAGAGTAGCTGGCGATTCCTATTTCTTGGAAGAAAATGAAGTATGAAATATTTCTAATTTGGTCAAAATACCTGGGATTATATGAGAAAAAAAATATTAAATGATAGTATAGTCAGAAATAAAACCTTTTTCATACCTTAAAATATTAGCAATGCCTTGTGCTTTTCCTAAGTGAGATGCAGCATGATCAGCATGAACATTGGCAACACCAGCTATACTAAGTAGTAAATAGTATATAGATGATACTGTGTGCTCTCCATAAGTTTCTACATCTTCTAAGGTACGAAAATATCTAGTTTTAGCAAAATTATTTCTAGACGTAATAAGCCTTTCCAAATGTCTTCTGGGTAAATTGTAGCTTTGACAGACCTGAGAAACAATTTTTTTTTTTTGTTGAACAATTTTGTTGTTTTATAAAAGAATTAAAAAGTAATAGATTTTTAACACACCTTAAATAATTCTTGAGCTACAGGGTTAGCTGGAATTTTCTTAAAATCTTGATCTTTTAAATAAACTGAGGCGAGTGTATCTTGCCAGAACTGTAGTCTGAAAGCAGCAGTCTGAGGGTCTGTGGTCTGGTCTTGAACCCTGGCTATTTCCACATTGAAGGCTCTAACAACTAGGGCTGGTGTTCGTATAGTCTTATTAGTAAGTAAAGTAGCTAAATAATTTTCATAGTCGTGCTGTCTATCTGTAAAAAAGATTATAAAATACAAAAGTATCAGAATGTAAAACTTAAAAGCACAACATATTATTGATATTCGTTGAAGTTACCTAACTATATTTGCACAGTAATTGACTCCACTAATAGAAGAGTCTTTTCCTTTAGAAAAAGATCTGGCTAGTGGCATATTCAGTTTATAGGCATTTTTTATAAAAATGCGCAATTCACTACCCCTCATTTTTTTGATGTATCAAAGTTACTGTACGGACTACTATATTTTTTTATTATTTAATAATACATACAATGAAATTCAGTTCATATTTTACATAATTTTGAGTATTTTAGTAATATCTTTGTCCTAGTAGGCTAGATTAACCTAAATTGAAGCCTACTTTAATGCATGCATAATATTCCATAGAATTTAAACTGACATGAATTGAATAATATGTCAAACCTAGACAACTTTGACAGTTGACAGAGAGGCGCATGTCAGATAAAATATTTATTTTATACCGAATAACCACAGACTATGGAACTAAAAAGTAAATTATTGACTATGCCTTAAACCCAAGGGTAGGTAAAACTCAAAAAAGGACCAAACTTACTGTAATACATATTTATTTGTGTAAGCTGTTTCTAAAGACTAGCTTTCGTCTGCGGCTTCGCCTCCATGATCTCATATTTCACCTTCTTAGAGGTAGAATTTCCAAAAATCCTCTCTTAGTGCTTCTTTACACTTCATAAGGAATCTTCACACCAGATTAAACATTTGTATACTCGTCAACGTATACATGTATATATCTACCTCTTAATTTGATTAAACAGTTTTGAATTTGAATCCTGGAATTTTACTATTTAGTTCATCGTGTTGTGGCTTATTAGATTTCAGAAAATATTGAAACTGGAAGCCATCTTAATGTCCATTAGAGTAAAAGCCCGCGGTCGCCAGACCTTCAACATCTAGAAATAAGAAGAATATAGAAATACTAAGACTAAAAAAGTAAGTTTTGTCTGGCTTTCTGTTTGTCTCTAATAATTTGAAAACCTGTGAAAGGATTTTACTTTAATTTGATAAACTTATTACTTATACTCCGGGTCAGGTTATGCAACTTTTTATACCGGGAAATGTTATGGTTCCCCTGGGAAATGCCGTAAACGGGCGATCTGTGATTGATATCAATGTGGATTAGAGAATATAAGTTCTTCAACATACTTTTTACATTATAAAACCTTCAAGTTTGTGTATAATAAATTGGTAAATATGATCCGGAACTCTGAGTTCCAACCCCCTGCTAGACACCCCTTTCTTGTTAAATTATAATTATACTTACCTACTTCTTTGTATTTGTTATAGTATAAAAGTTAAGTTTTACGTAAAATGTTATTTGACGACAATGTTGTGTATGATGTGTGAGCTATTCTTTCACTTCGCAACGTAAATACTGTAATTGTGTTATTCAGCGCTGTTTACTGTGTCCTTAGGCACGTAAACAATGATTGTTGTTAATTATTAGGGTGTTTATCGATGTCGCAAATAGTACCTAAGGGGTAACAGGCTTTGCTGGCGTCATCTCATATACATACATTTTCAAACCTGTTCCGCGACTTCGTCGACTAGTCTTCGTCAGAGGCTATAGGTTCCATACAAAAGTAAGGTGTATCGAGGAGCAGACACTATTCTTTATTCAAGTGTCACCGGAGACTTTTATACACAGCAAGTTTTGTGCCCATGTCGCGACGTTCACGAGGCAACCTCGAATGGGAGGTGCGTGCATCCACGTTGGCTCGCAATACAACTAATCCGATACGATCTATTGTGGAAAATCTCCAAGTAGAACCGAATCCTGACAAGGAGTTTATAGCACTCTCTATAGGTAAGAGATACGTTCTTTCTTGTAGATCACAGTTTCTGCGTCGTAGCTTGTCCAAATTTTCCTTGATTCACGATTTATTTAACATTCTGTTTATTTTGAAAATGAACGAAAATTTTAATGAATAAAACCTAAAATTAATTATTTTCCTTTTCAATTTGATTTAATTTTCAAAGAATATCAAAAATATTTATTTTTAAAATCGAAATATGATACAGTAGGTAATTTAAGAATTAATTAGAGTGATCTATTAGGCATGAATCCTTATGAAATCCAGCAATACTGTGAATAACGTTATGTTTGAAAGCGAGGTAAAGAAGCTTCAACGTCTCTATGTTATTTAAACGAGTTGTACCAACGGAGGGTGTGTCAAAAGTTTCAAGTCTACCTATTGAACAACAAAACGTGTCCCCTAAATTAATAAAATATTGTGAAAATAATAATTGCAATTTTTGCGAGAGGGTACCTAGACAGTTTTTCTGAACTGTGGCGAGGGTTGTTTATTTGATAAGATTTATTGTTATGTAATCAAGAGTTATAGTCACGTGTCTCTGCACCCCCTTCGGGCCAGCTACATAGTTGATGTTGGTCACGAAATTCACATGAATTAAGTAGTAGTCGTAAAAATTTTAAAGACAGACTGTCACGACTATTTTGCGTTTCTCACTTTAAGAAATGATCGATATATCCATACTTACATTTATTTACGGAACCATACATTGCGTGTGGAAGTGGACTGATTGACACACACCCGTTCTTGGTTTGAGGAGCTAGAAGCCCTGAGCCTGCTTGCGAAGGGAGATTCTTTGTCCTATTTCCGGCCTGGGTGGAAATATAATTTTTATGAGATAGATAAATGTTTGTTCTTGGGTCGTGGGTATTAGTGAATAATTATTTATGTTGTCTACAATAAGTTGGTAATTTCCAAACTGCCTCCACCAATCCGTACTGGAGAAGCGTGGTGGGGTATGTTCAGACCACTTTACGAGGAGAGATCCGTGCCCTGTAGTGGGCCATTAATAGGATGAAGCCTAACGGGTCACGTGTTGCTTTTTCGTATGGTGTTAATTATATACGAATTCACCAATTTAGAATGGCGATAATGTGTCAAGGTTAACTAGATCTGGTAATATTTAAATTTAGGTACTAGTAGTGGTACATCATGAGATCGGTTAAAATTAAATTTCCCTAAACACAAACGATAATTACGTAGAATGGCCGATTAATGTAAGAATTAAAAAATGAAATAATCTCATTAGGTTTAAAAGTAATACAAATATTAAGATAAAATAAGGCTTAAAGCCAGTGTAAGATAAATTGTTTATCTTGTTTGATGTTCGAAGGAAAGCCGATGTCTTCTAGAACTTTTAGAGCCCTTGGTAAAACTGTTAGGCTTTTTCATTGGGTCAATTTGTTGATCGGTTATTTGTGGACGGATACCCGCTATTTACAGGTAATTATAGTATGGGGGTGTGTGCGTTCAATTTTCAGCTCTCGCACTTGATCTCGTTCCATGTTCATCTAATATCTGTTATTAACATATTTACTGATAATCGATCGATTCTTGAGCGTCATCATGAGATTAACCATATACAAATACAAAATGACATTGTTCCTCAGGTGATCCAACAACCTTTGGAAATCTAAATCCCCCTGATCACGTGCTGCAAGCTGTTCGAGAAAGCATCGAATCTCATACCAGTCGAGGTTACGGACCTGCTAAAGGACATCTAGAAGCTAGACAAGCTGTAGCTGAGTATAGTGCTCACCAGGGCGACATAACCCCCGAAGATGTTATTTTATGCAGTGGGTGTTCCCACGCCATTGAACTTGTTATTACCGCTCTCGCTGATTCAGGGCAGAACATTCTCGTCCCAAGACCCGGATTTATGATATACAAAACATTAGCCGAGGGACTTGGCATTGTTATAAAATACTACAATCTTTTGGTAAGTTTCTATTGAATTAGAATGATGTAAATTAAATAAACGCTTTGGAATAAATCTGTTAAATTCAAGTGAAATGTATTGTAATAAATAAATAATAGTCAAAATGTCTTGTGCTCAGTTTCATATTAAAACAAAATTAATACTTATTGATTTACGCTTGTTTAAAAACGATTATTTTATTACCATTCGTGCCCATGTCAGCAAATACTATGTATTTGATATTGCATATAATGTCATTGTTTATTGCCTAATTAAAGACAGCAAAAGCTTATATTATATAACTGCATTATCATCATTACGTGCAATAGGATTTGACGTCACAGTGGTTATGTTTTTGTTTTTTACACAGGCTTTGTTGTTGTTTATTTATGTCCTAGGTTAGGACGGCTACGTAGTACTTACATTCTTTCAATATCAATAATGAACATGCATATTAATGAATGAATGTCGGGAAATAGTTATCCGCTACAATACAGATGTAAAGCAGGCACACATACTTACAAATCGATAAACAAGTTTCTAGAAACATAACAAGTTTCCAGTTTACTGCCGAGAAGATTTGCATACTGCCCATTACGCCGTATTTCGTCTACCAGCTTTTATTTCTAGACTGGAAAATGATGTTAAATGAGTTAAATTCCAATCGTATTATGTCTTTATTTTACAGCCAGAAGAGCAATGGAAAGTCGATCTAGAAGATTTGGAAAGCCAAATAGACGACGACACCGTAGCAATAGTTGTGATAAACCCGTCGAATCCATGTGGATCCGTGTACGACGAGAAACATTTGTTTGAAATATTAGATGTTGCTTCACGAAATCGTGTGCCAATTATTGCTGATGAAATATATGAGCACTTAGTTTTTTCGGGGAATACCTTTACTGCAATATCATCAATTTCAAAAGATGTTCCTGTTCTGACATGTGGCGGTCTAACTAAACGATTTTTAGTGCCTGGATGGAGGATGGGTTGGGTGATTATACACGATAGAAATAATATTTTAGGAAAGGAGATTCGTCAAGGTATAAGTAATTTAGCAACAAGGATTATGGGACCCAGTACCTTATTGCAACGAGCTTTACCGATGATACTGAAATGTACTCCGCAAAGCTTTTTTGATGAAGTGGTGTTATTTATAGAGGTAAGGGGTTAAGAACATACATTAGTACTTAATACTATGGAATAATATTTTAGCTAGCTTTATAAAAACTTCTTATAGTACCTAATAATGTAGTTATGGAAATTTGTAGCAATACGTTATATTGGTTGCTTATAGTGGTCTGAGCATAATACACTATTCCAGTGCAAATGATTAAATGTGAATTTTAATGATACGATATTAACATAGTTGATGTTTCCGTAGAATCAAGCAAAGCTGGCCTTTGATGAGTTACGACACGCCCCAGGATTACGACCGATCATGCCACAAGGCGCTATGTACATGATGATTGGAGTGAAGATATCTCTTTTCCCAGAATTCAGTAATGAATTCCAATTTGTGGAACGTTTGGTGACCGAACAGTCGATCTTCTGTTTGCCGGGACGAGTAAGTTTTTACTAATATTACTTATTCCTATTTTAAAATAGGTGTCCACGTTACAGATAGATAGATAGGTTTGATAAATAGGATTTCCCATGCCAAATTACAGATTTCTCATACAAAAAATAACTGGGCTACGAATAAATATAGATACGAGTATGTCTATCAGATGTCATGATGAGACTGTATCGTTTTGACTATGGAAACCTAAAAATGTTTAAGGTTTATATTCGTAAGTAGGTATTCTCAAAATGTGTTTAATTGTTACAGTGTTTCGAGTATCCAAACTACATGAGAATAGTATTAACGGTTCCTGAAGATAAACTGCGAGAAGCGTGCCAAAGGATAGTTATTTTTTGCAAAGAACACTGTGATACAGGAGAAAGGGTTAAGGAAATTGATAACGACATCTTGGCCGTTACGAATAACGTTGATGTAATTTGCGACCCATGTTTGACCCAAGTCACGTAAAACTGATATAAGTACTATTTAATTTTATAGTTTATTAAGACACTAATGGTGCAACCTGGATCGGGAATGAATGGCCACCATTAGTTACAGTTTACATACATACGTCATGTCCATTAACAAAAACAAAGTTTGATTTTGCTAAGAGTTCAATTTATTTAAATCTTGATGTGTAGCAAAAAAATAACTTACTCAAAAACGTTGTTTTCATGTGACGCATCGCATCAGAAGTGTTAACTTTTGACATATCACTGGTGAGTAATACTAGGCGTCCACTTATCGGCATCGTCCGCACCGTCTGCACCGCACGCAACGGATTTTCGTATTCTTTGTAAAGAATCTCATATAAGTGCTTCCACCTGTCGGCAATGAAGTTGCGGACGATGCCGATATGTGGACCCCTAGTATTAACTACGCCACTGACTTTTTTAGTGTAAAAATAGAATAATAAAAAAAATCAACATAAAAATGACTACAAAGTTATGACCAAAAAAATAATACTAATTACGCGTACACCTACTTACCTATTTATGTTCTTTTCTTAAACCTATATAAACATATTTTCCAATATGTAGGTTAATGTGTTATATAAAGGTAGATCAAGTTATAGGTAGATAGAGTACCTACATACATAGATACTTAAAATGTGAAGTTGTTTATTTTTACATGGATACAATACTAAATTACTGTAATCCTATAATGTTTTGTATTAAATAAAAATGTTGTTTAAACTGTTATTTTCATTTATATTTATACAGCACCTTTGTAAATATGTTGGACATTAATTAATATAATAATAATTCATTAAGCCATGTTAGAATGTTTCCGTCATGAAAGATAAGTTATAATCAGTTCCAAAACGCGTAAATTAAAATAAATAATAATTATTATGTAGATGTTTCACCGAACACACAGTATCTAACTACAAAATTATAGAAATGCATCACATTGAATGTCAATGGAGAAGTTGCTACTATACAGTCGCAATAGTAACCACTATTGAAATGGTACCTATAAATTATAGCAGACCCAATAGAATAAGAATTGTGAGTAGACCGATAGTTACATCAAAGTGGTCTTCACAAAACACTACATGTGTTTTTTCGGACAATAGCTTAGGATTCTTTCCTGCAAGTATTTACCAGGTGACTCTTATATTTATTTTAGTTGGAACTATAATCCAAGAACTTTCCGACGATTTGATACTAGTATTCGTACATTTATCAACACATTTATGTGGATACTAAGTAAGTTAAGGTCACGGGGCCAAAGTGCGCCATACTTTTTGCATCTTTGAACTTTGTTGTCTTATAACTTGTATTTATGTTC
>DWKA01001331.1:0-12699 GCA_018249155.1 Panoquina ocola ocola | reverse complement strand
CAGAAGATTTTACTTTTTGTTTGTTATGAATAGGAAAGTTACAAACGGGCCACAGTAATTCAGATGTTATGACGTGTTTATTACACATTACAATATTTATAACAAAAAAAAAGTAAAATATTCTGAACATTTGTCTTGTTCCTTTAATATATTAGCATGTTAATGTCGCTAGAACACGGTAACAGTTCAACCGTTTAAAGTTTTAAACGGGTTTTTGTCACACCATTACGGTTAAGCAACTAGATTGTGCCGGAGTTTTCGGTTGATACAAAATAGACTCTACACGAGAATGGAGGAGCGACCAACCTCCGTAGTCCGTTGAACCAAACACGTTGCTGTTTCACAAAAAAAATAAACATCACCAATTGTCAAACAGTAAAACAGTCACTTTATTTTCTTAAAAAGCATTCACCACATAACAAAAATATTATTCAGTTATAAAACAATATTTTTATTCAGTAAGTTTTGTATCGTAGAGTTTCGAAGAAGTTAGTCGCGATATCCGTACCGCGTCCGCGACCGTCTAGTGTGCCGGCCGGCGCAGAACTAACCCGCCTGTTCCATAAACTTTTAAGTCATGGAGACGGCAAAGCTGTGTCGCGCCTCTACGGCTCACGCACACAGTTATATTTGACACCCTATGCACAAACACAGCAAGCTTCCAAGTTCACTAAATAGACGAACACAAACACTAATGCACGCCAACACCGTCTACCCCCTGTTCATGAGACGTAGGAGCGAGAAAGCAATATCAACAATGTATTTAAACGTGTGCGTGCGAGAGAGAGTTTGCTATTGAACAGATGTATATCATTTCACGCAGGTAAGTATTGAAAATGTTGGTGTGTACGAATGAGACGGCTTACAAATTTAGCTTAGCAAAGCCGGTTGCGTGTGAAAGGGACAGGAAATATTCAAGTCACCCACTATGAATTCCTTCCTGATACCGGCGCGCCGTCGTACCTTTCGATCGTTCAAGTGGCAGATGAAGCTTTCAGGGTTGTCACCTTGCATTAAGCAATTAGCTTCATATAAAAATGGCACAATAATTAGTTAGTAAAGTAGTTTTTTTGTTTTATTGTAAAAATAAGTTTACATGCAGATAAGCTAGGCTCATGTAGAGTTTGGCCAGTATTGCGCTTGATACTTTTTTGTGACCTTAAAACGTAATTCAGAGAAAAATCTGGAAATATCATCCTGTGAGTTTAAATAGATTTTTTTTTTCATAGCATTAATATTTTTGGTCTGTATCAAGAAATAAAAAATACTTTTCATGCAATTGTTGTCCATTTGGCTCTAGTGAAAGGCAAGTATATTATTATTTTTTATATAAAACACAACTCAGTGAATTGAAATTAAGGCTGCATTATGTTGTATTATTTTTCTACACTTAATTGTTTTTATGCAATGCATAAAAATGCATAAATATTTGGCCTCAATTGTAATAAAAAGAACTTTATGATTTTATTTTCTTATTATAGCGTGTATCAAATCATAAAATATTTTTTTAATGTGTTTGTGATTAAATTCATATTTCCAGTGTAACAGCCCTATAGTAAAAATGTCATAGAGTAGCAGGTACAAAGAAGTAGATTTGATGCACTGCAAAATTTGGACAAGCGCTTTGCTCATCGTATCGAAGGTATATGATTTGAAAGTATTTTTGATGCATCGATAAATAGGAATAATATTTGTTACTATAGTATTTTAAAGTTTTTAAGAATGAAGCAAAATTTTTTTACGTTATCACTTTTTTTGGCAGTTTTCAAAAGATAATCTCTAAAAAAAATTACAAGTGATAAGGTATAGTAAATGCATTGAGCATGTGACTTAACCTGGTTATAATAATATGCTCGATGAGCAAATTTGATTAAATAATCTTATTATAATAAACATGTTCCCACGAACAAAACAATTGTACCTATACGATTAATTTATTACAGAAATTAGGACCCTAAAAATGAAATCAAAATATACTGACCACAAAAAAGTGATGGGAATTTTCTTGTCAAAAAAGATATACCTATTTCTTTTTCAAGCTGGGCTCCGGCCCAGCAGTGGGACGATTATGGGTTGTAATGATGATGAATCTATGTAATATCTAGTTAGTAAAATGATTTGATTATAAACTAAATACCCTTCATTACACCCTACAATGTGTAACAAATTAAGAAAACAAAACATTATTCAAACTCAAAAGTTAAAAAACATATTAAGGTTGTACAACTAAAACGTCGAGGAACACAAACCTCCATCGAAACCTGACTAAGTTAACATCACAAAAAACTTGTACGAAAATAATACTCTCGCCCAGCATGAGTCTTTAAGGGAACATAATTTTGTTTATAAAAAAACGACCGGGTATCAGAGAGTGTCGGACGAAAGTGGCGAAACACTTCTGCGAAACCGGAGACCTCGCCACCGCGCACCGCCGATGCTAACTCGACCTGACACCATATCACAATATACAATATGTTTCCTCTTACCCAACGCACAAATTAGTATTATGTTTACACCTACCTTTTTGTACCTTTTTCATTCTTCACCAAGTATGACAGCTCGACTTGAACTGAGATCCCAAGGACGTAGAATCCTCTCGATTCTAAGTCTAATGTCCGAATGTTTATTGGACCCGACGTGGCGATCGCTCGAAAATACAAAAACATGTGAAATATGATGTGTTTTTGACAGCTTGACACGGGTAAAGTGTTCGTGGTACACTTCATTAACTTCGGGTCTCAGAAATCCCAAGTGTGAGGCTGTGGTTTCCACAAAAATTCAAATTGAGACACGCTTTGCGCCAGATAGACTTAATATGTAGACATACGATAAATTCTCCATAACGCTGTTTATAAAATACACAAGCCCCGAAAAGACTTAATAGCTAACATATTTTTCTTTAATCTTCACTACATTTTTATCGTTCAAACGTGTCTGTTTATTCGTACAGAGCGATAAACCTACAAGCTGCTAGAAAATTTCTCAAACAAGCGCCTTCAAGACGATGCATAATACGAATCCCTGGTATATTTTTACTTGGCTTAGTATAAACTAGAGGCTCTTTTGCGCCCGAAATTCGACTGTAATTCAATTTGGAAAAGGGTTGTTTCACAATGTTATTTTTTAATGTTCTATTTTCTTTAATATATGTATTTGTAACACATATTATAGATACTACTACTGTAATGTGTATTTTTTCTGTGTAAATTTTAATTCTACCTATCAAATTTCACAGTAGTACTTGCGCGTATGGTTATTAAAAATGGTACAAAAGTGTTTCCTTCACATATTAATATTCAAAATAGTGTAACTGCAATTCTTTATTTATAAACAAACATTATTATAATGATCATTCTGTCCATTACTAAATGTATAACAAAATAATGTAGATCTATTTTTGGGGAGGCGTGCCTATTATTGATTTTATCTACTATGGGGTAAGCGTCAATTCAAATATCATTATTATAGCAATTATTATGTCATTTAGATTATGGACAATTAAAAGAGTAAAGCATTTTAAAGACCAGTCATATAATGAAACATTTCATATTGTGCTTATCTAATTTAATTTGTAAATAGGACAATAACTTTATCTTTAAAGAAATTCTATGTATAATATTATTATTCATCGATTACTTTGACGTACAATGACTGATTTTGGAAATAAAGAGGTTCCTCATGGTTCCGAGCTACGGCATAATGACGACGCATTGGGGCTTCTTAGGATCACGTAAGGCGGTATTATATTCTTAGAACGAGCTCAACAATAGGGCACCGCGGCTTTGCTGTCAGCGCTACAATAAGCTGCTGTTCTTCGTTTATTTTGTAGAAGCTGCACAGTGATACGTAAGGCAGATGACGTAATGCTACCTGTCCTTAAGACTCGCTAAAGAAATCCGCTTGCGACGTCATTTCTTTACTGTTCATATCCCTTTGTATCGGCTGGTCTGCGATCAGACTTAATCCCTAGACGTCGCACTGTACGCCTTATTCGCCGAATGTACTAAAAATAATGATGATACTAGCAAAATATCACAGTGCAACTTTTAGGCAGAAATCTGAAATGCTACTGTGGAATGATATGTGGGAACGGCGTTCAGCAAACAAGTCTCTCCCATCATTCACATGAACCTAGACATTTTTATGCAAAAACACGTTGGATTATAGTCCGGTCGGTCCTATGTAGTTGAAATTGTTGCGAATTTGCGCGTGTACCGATGAATATATAATAGCAGCAATAACAAAAGTGAATGGAGCTGACCATTGATTTGGATTTTGTGTCATTCATCCAAAAAAATGAATGCTTTTGTGCTGTATCCGCAAAAGTCAGACTGCTGCATGTCACTGCAATGTTCATGCACCTGTTATGGAAAGTACGCCAGAATTGATTGCGTCGACAGGCCGGCGACAGGAATATTAAAAGACATGTCTATTGTTGTGATTGTCAGTTCGGCAACTTGTGGGTTTTGGACTGTGACTACATAAAATATAAAGCGCTGAAAAGCATGCATCATTTTGCTATTGTAGCTTGCGTGCTATCTATTTCCAGTTTTTATCATAAGTAGAAAGCCCAAGCGTTTTTAATCTTCTACAAAATGAACTAAAAATGAGATATTTTTATGGTATCCCAAAAACAACCAAAATTTTATGTATCTACGTGTTTTAAAAGCTTGTTACTTGTTGATTTTATTCACATTCAGACACTCAATTTTATTTTAGTCGTTTTTTATGTCTGAATAATTTAGTTATGTAGTTATTGACCTACCTATATTTATTTTATTTTTCCAAAAATAAACTGTTCATTTTCGGTTCTGTTTACCTGTTTTTATAAATAAAACATCAAAAATATTTTTACTTTTATAACACTAAATTTGTTTACATCGTATTCAGGCATTTGCTTCGGATGGTATTTTCTACCACAAAATTTTATAAAAGTTTAAATGGATAGTTGGTAGCCAGTCGGATGCTAACTTGACGCTTGCCTGACATCGCAGACGGAGCAAAAATCGCACCGTTTGTAGAACATTTCGTGTTGCAGGTGCTATATCAGCTTTTAAAAATCAATAAACTTGCAAAACATAACTTTAGTCTGAATTTGTTTTATGAATCCATTGCTTTTGAATATGTGCCTAATTGGTTCTATTTTACCAACAGGGAAATAAATAATAAGATAGATGCATTCCTTGATTAATTTAGGATACTGTTTAAATCATCGTGATATTGTCAGTCATCCTTAATTATTAGCTTGATTTTTCTTGGGAATCTTAATAGACATTAGCTTTTAAGCCTGATTAATTATGATACTCGTAAGTACCGCACGATCAGTGCCTATACTGAAAACAAAATTGCTTTCGTATAAAAGTTTTAAACGACAGCGCAACGGTAGAATTGGAGAAAGTACGGCGTGTTATTCATCATTACATTTATCGCCTATATTTCAATACAATAAAATAAATTATGAGTTGATATCACGATATTAGATTTTAATTTCGTGTACACACGACATGCCATCGAACGATCGAATAATCTATGGTGTATCTGTCAAATGCATGAAATTACAACAAAAACATGTTGAATAATTTTAATTTGTATACCTACGTTGATAATGATAATATTAATACCTATTAAAAAATAAAACACATCAGACCACCATTGAAGTGGTCCTGTCGCACCACTGAATACAATGGTATTATATTTGCATTAATAATATTTTTGCACTTAATCATAATATATTTTGAAGTTTAACTTCTTAGGGGTGAGTTAGGAGAAAAAATTCAAGAAAGTGACTCGCAACATACGTCGATAGATGGCGTTAGTAAGAGGAAAATTCAAAATAATGATATTGAGTTTAAAAAAAAATACATTTAATTTAATAAAATGCAAGTGAATTTACATTTTTAAGTACCCAAGAAGTTTTACTTCATATATGTGCACGACGTCCAAACTGCTTATTTTTTTAAACAAAACGTTAATGTTTCTCAGTAAACTGTCAATCAAAAGTAATTACTTATTGCCAACTGGATTGAAAGACACCTGATGCCTTTGTCAGGTGTTTTAAGTATTAATCGAAGCCGAGGTGTAATCAATCAGTATGTTATTGTTGTGATTGGTTGCGGCGTTCGTTCCGGCCCAATCGAGCGCCCTCCAGCGGCCATTAGTTTGATTAGCTCGTCCAGCCACGCACACTGATTGTCCGAGCGCTTGCTTTGATTGATTCCTCAAATGGCACACATTCAGAGCTCACTTTGTCCTCATCAAAAGCGGTCTAATCCCGATTTTCCGCGCCTGTGCTGTATGATTATCACATATTTTTATTATTTCTTTGTTTAAGTAATCTAAAAAATTCTGCAGTACAGCTTAGTATGAGTAGATTTTTTTTAAAAGGACAGAAAACAAACGTGAAGGACCTCGAAGAGGACTGTTTGTAGGAGTGTCTGCAAATCTTCATAATGTTCAGGTGATAATAAAAACACTATGAATGTTAGTATACCTATAATTAGTAATCTTTGTTTTATTTGCAATTAAAACAGTTTATTCAATCTTTACTGATCGTTAGCCGCGTGTATTGCTCTAATTTTACGTAGATAACGGTAAGTAATCAAACGTATTCTTTGACAAAATCAATTGTTACGTTCGTTAGATGCGAACTCTACATAGATTAAGTATTTAAATAGATAGGCAATAACATTGATTAATTGAGGTATTATGATTGACTATTACGTAGATTGTAAGTTCGTTTACTTACTGATTTTATAGTAATTTGTACTGAACCGAACATATTTAACTTACATTCACTTTCTACGTTAGAATTCTATTAGATAAACATAATATTCAACATACAAACGCAAATAGAACTAGGATTTTCTGACAAACCGGATGAAATAGAAATACCCGCGATTATAATATTTACGTATTTACTTGTAGATATTTATATTTAGTCAGATAAATATAATGCCCTTAATGATATAAATAACATTATTTATCTAGTGATTAGTAAGCTAACGAATAAATATTACCCCAGTGGTTTTTATTCTATCACTTGTGATAGAAAAATACTACTTTCATATATATTTGTAGCTACTTAATATTGTGTTTATTCAGCAGAATTCAAACGTAGAGAGTCAACGTATAAATGTGTTCGGTGATAAGAGGTGCACACATAAGGAACAAAGTAGGCGATGGTAAAGACGGACAAAAACCTGACAAATAAAGGAGAGGTCGTAGGACGGACCTCGAATCCGCATAAGACGCTTGCCTGAATGACGATGTCATGTTTATTTGGCTTAAAAAGAGAGACTGTATTTTCACACTGCGAGGACACGTTTTCTTACTGAAAGACGCAAAGCGTTGAAGCGTATCCCGTATCCAAAACATGAATAATTTAGTACGGTGTAACCGGACAATCTATTGATATGAGAAAATAATTTTACCCTAAACTCTAACATGGTTAAAAATAAATCGAAACGTTCAGAATTTTACTTAACGAAATGATAAAAAGCACGGCAAAACTGTTCATACGTTTAAGAGCTTGAATTTGAATATAATAAACAGATACATATTTTGCGTAAAGTATTGAACTCAAATAAAATTAAAATTATACATAACACGTTAAATTATGATACCTTTCATTCACTGCACGTAACAGTAATACTTGATATAAGAAAAATAGCACTATTTAACTTGAGGAATGAAATAAAAGTAGTCATGATTTCATGTATTGCGGGACGCCTACAGAATCGAGAATGAGCGTCGTCGGTGTAAAGCCGGGCTTTAGCACCGAAATCGGAGGTACCTATGTTTAATTTTAGTGAAAAGAACTTTGGCGCTAAATTAGTTTTCGTTCAATCCTGCGTACGTGATCTGATTGAATAATTACTTTTTCCCTTTCACGGCAGGTCACGGTAGATGTGTATCGTTCCGATCGAGGAGTTTCGTTAAATCGAACTCGAGCTACAACTTACGAAGTGGACCATCAAACTGCAGGAAAAGGACAAAACAAAATGTATAAAGGAAATTGCTTCCACAAATCCACTCGTATCTTGGACAATAAACGTGGAGCGGTGGGCCACCCTAATAGCAATGAAATCACGAAACCAAAACTGTCTCCCAATCGAATTCCTGCGATATCAGACTTCAACAATCATAAGCTATTGGATTCAATCGCTTATTAGTAACTTTATACTCTCCTTAATGTATGAGTTAATCAGAATCAAATTATATCGAGATATTAATTATTTTTTTCTTTTTTATCGTTCAAATATTTTTCTGCAGGAAATTAGATGCAACTGTATTATTGTTAAACACATGCTTGTCAGGAACACTAAATTGTATGTATGTATATCACCTTATATTCTTTCCCGATGTAAAGATAAAATTTTTGGATTCACATTAAATGTTGACGCTTCAGGTATGTAACTCGTGAACTCTCAGCAAATTCTTAACATTTCACTTCACATTTTTGTTTGTTTGTATGTAACAAAGTAGATAGATTGTTAGTAAGTTAGTAAAATAAAGCAAGTTAATTGGAGGTAGATACTTGTTCCATCCAAATGGATAACATTTTTCTATTGCTTTAGTTTCGTTGACAATGTATTTTTACGATAAGCATAATGCTCGACTCAAGGTTAGCTCCAGACTTGGTGTTAAACAGCACATTAACTAATGCATAAAACAATTAACACAATAACATTTACACAAAAATAAACAACGTAAAATAGCTACGGAAACAAAGAATTAGGTACATTTATCTGAAACACCGTTTACTTCTTTGACCCGCCCTAAAAATTTGTCAGACGCTATAAAAGCCTAAAATTAAATTGACTCAAAAGCTGTCATCGGTTCCTCAAAGTGTCAAAGTTAAATTGAATATTAGAGAGAAATGATCCCTCGCAGTGGAAGTTTTGTTGGTTCGCAGTGAGTAGTTAATCCAATGCCACAATTCGCTTCAAGTTGAATGTTCTAGAACAATTGTCTGTTAGTCGCATTGCTTATTCATTGTTAGACGGAGACTATTTATGTTTTCCGAACAATATGGAGAGCTTGGCGCTTATAAATAGCGACGTTCAGATTTTGGAGAAACCCTTTTGCTGAGTGTTTGGATAACTTTACTGTTTATTTATTTGTTAACAATTTGCTTGTACTGGACAATCTTGTATGAAATGGTTTGTTGTCTTCGACAAGAGGAAGCAAGTAAAAAATAAATCAGATGTGTATTCATAGCAGAAGATTTATTTACTCAAAATGCTAAAAATTATGAGAGGATTAGTAGAAGATAATATTATACTTAATTTTCCGAGTATCCTTAGTCGTAAAATAATTCTTGTTGACATTTTGGTATATTGTCTTATTGTATTTTAGGTGGCATAATTTAATATTCCGAGGACGTCTTAACGCTCATGGTGTTGATTTATAATTGAATGACATGATTTTTGCTAAACATTGTTTACCAATTGTTAATAGGTAACTGATACAGTTGCGATACTGATTTCAAAGGTACTAGTGTGTAAAAAGTTTACTAGAAAACCTTACTACAAAAACCAGCCTTTTTGATATTACTCTTATTTTCACATTATATGTCAGTTGTAATTATTATTCATTGTAACCATTTATAACTTAATGACGTCAAACGAAATACTCATTGGATTTGGATTAGGAAACCATTAATAAGCTCTCATAATTCTCTATCATATCTTAAGCTGCCCATAAATCTATTATGCATGAAATATGATCTATCGCCGCATCGGTCAAACCATCCGAGCTATTATAAAAAGCAATTAATGATAAAAGTGCATTTAATTTTCCCACATCTCATTAAGCTGGGACATTTTTAATGATACCTGTACGAGGATGCAAGAATGATGCATCATTAGAAAGTATCTAGATAATGAAACGGAGTACCGTTATTAAATGTTTAGCCTTTGTGTTCATTCTTCCAGCTTTATTAAATTTGTTCCTATTATTTTCAAAGCACATAAGCGTAAGCCTAGCATTTGATGATTTAATTCCGGGTTTGGTAAAGTGACTGACCTAGCGCTCAGTAACAGGATTACCTACGTTATGTTAAAGTTTAGTTAATAAAATGCGGTATGATTGAAGTTTTCTGAGTTTAAAACTAATCCTTGTAATAATGCAAGATATTGCAGACATTTTTGGAAAAACATAAATGCTTCATTCAAAGCTTAAGGTTAGCGTGTAGCGTGATTAAGAATTGATCATTATAAATATTAATATTTCTATAAATATAAAAGAAAAAAAATGTATTTTATTTATATTGTGACAAAAGAAAGACTCCTTAAAATAGGTAATGGGTAATACACAGCAGACAAGCTCAGACAACATTAAAATATAATCAGCAACTTGTTCGGAACGCAGACCACGTCTAATTAGGGCCTGTGTCCGTGGGGACACGGGGCTCATACGACCCTCAAGACATTGCAGCTGACTTGACCGCTGAGACTTGACTAAAGATTCCATAATATTAATAAAGAAGTTAGTAAAATCATACTTTATTTGGTCGTGTTTGGCTTTTAAAACTAGTTTGTTTTGCAAATAAATGTTTTTTGTAATCATAATAAATAATGTCATATTAAAAGATATTTTAATATTAATTTCGTTTCAATATTGCATTTTAAATGAAAGATAATATGCATATATTATGTTATAAAAAAGGAATAATTTATATTTGATTACCTAAATGAAACAATCTAACAATTCAATTTTTGAAAAGTTTTCTAAGCATATTCTACACCACCCAATGACAAATACGACCTATTGGCACAAAATTGATCTAAAACTACATACATTTTTCTTCATATAAACAAATACGTATTGAAAATTTCACTGTATTATTTATTCAGCACAGCACAAAATTGGTGAGTCAGATCAGGTCAACGATAGTCCATAAGTTTGTCTTTTTACGGAACTTGTAAAGATAGCACTAGAGGAATATCTGGGGAAAGTAGAGAAAACGTCCACCATTAGCGCTGTAGCACATAAACCTCGCAAGGTATTACCGACGTAAGGAAGGTAACAAGGATCTGGCTTCGAGGCCGACCTTAAAAGTGACGGGATTACTAAAACAATGCCCGAACCCTGAGACTGGTCTGTATCTCACACTATTTAGTTTCTTTCGAATAGTATGGCCCGTGCATATCCAACAAGCTTAGCAATGGAAGTAGAAACCTTTTTTCCACACGAAAATAATCATTAATAATAACAAGGTTAATGTTCATTTGTTAAGCTTTCATTGCGTTTTACTAACACGTCTATACATTGGATAACGTTAACTTAAGCTGAGGCATCGTACGGGATATGATATAATTGAATGCAGTAATACGGGTTTACACCTGGTGCACTGTAAGACCGTTTATCACCGCAAGCCAATAAAAGCCAGATATTTCTTGTACAATTCATACAGGAAAAAGCCATAGAGTTCGAGTCCCAACAAAATGACAGCAATATTTTTATGGGCAACTATAAAATGTTGACGATGCATGTTCACAATAAAAATTCTATACAAAACCGTAAATTGTCCATTCAATCGTTTTGTTCGCTTAGATCTATAAAAACAATGACATGCAACAGATAACTGTTACATGACATGAAATGTTGGTCGTATTTATTCATAGTTAAACATGAAGATTATTGATCGAATATTGATCGTGGAGCAGTTTTAGTGCAGTTGGTTGTTTGACAGGTCCAGTACCTAATGGTAAAATATTCATGAAAATACCTAAAACTTAACTAAATATATATCATGTACAACATAGTAAATAAATAATAGGTACATAATAAAAGTTACCCTCAGTCACAGAAACAAATTAAAAGTATTTTAACATTGAACAATTTTAAATGCATGTTGATTTTTAAATGTACGTTTTTTAAAGGTAACGAAGTCATGCGAGTACATGTATCGCAGATATTTAATTATCTTTCAAACCGCACAAAGAGCTTTCATTTTAAAAACCCTCTTTTATAATAATAAAATCACAATGCTTATTTCTTACCCATTTTAGAACCTCTTGTATCTTCTTAACTCTGTCTAAGAGCATTGTAGAGTTCAGGTAAAAAATGTTTAAATAAAATCGTTTTAGGTCTTTAGAAATTGTATTCTCACAAGATGTCTGTTTATTACTTTTATCATAAAGCCACTTACGGTAAGGATGATTTTAGAATGGCCTGAAAATAAGGCATCTTCAACATACTACTTAGAGAAATAAAAGATTCACAAATGTTTCATTTTAAATTTTCAATTTTAAATTATTTAAAGCTTTTTAACTTAATATAATTATACTAGATTCTCAACAACAAATTTTTGTTCAGTATTATCTATAAATGTTGGTATATTATTTTTTATTATGTGTGAGTGATTGGGATATTCTTTCGTAGGACGCTCAAATCAAGCAGAAAGGTTTCTGTCTGGCTTGAAGGGTCATCCACCCCCCTTTTCGGAGCTTTGTCAATTTCAAAGCGATTCATAATGTTGATCAGTTAATTATAAGGTTTAAAAAGTAATTATAAATTGAAAGTTTCTTATTTTAAGGACGTGTAGGGTAAGTATTGTTACTTAACTGTTATGAGAGGAAGCTTAAAGCCCGACTTTATTTGAGAAATAATTTAAAACAAAAAAAGGTGTGTGTGCGATTCACACACGATAGAAGTGAAACTTCAGTAAATCGAGAAAAGAATGAGATGAATATA
>DWKA01001330.1:0-12700 GCA_018249155.1 Panoquina ocola ocola | reverse complement strand
GCCCCCGCGCCCCCCGCACCCGCGCTCAATTGATTCCCTGTAACGAGCTCGCGCTTCGTGATTACTTATTATGACAGTTTTAAATACGTGTATTAAGGTTTAGTATGTGTTAAAGATCGAGCGATATCTCGCGGGCTCTTTGTCGATGTTTAATTAATGAGCTGTGTAACGACTTTCACAATTTTATTGCTCCTTTGATTCAAATTAAATCATGGTCGTAAGCTATCTTCGTACTTAACACTTAATTCAAGTATTTTAATTGATAAAACCACTACAAGCGAGAGCTTTTATTAGGATAAATTATCGCATTTTTTACACGCTGTCCATTTTCGGAACTTGTAAGGAAGTCAATTCTGGCTGTTATCATCCAATAGCAGTCATTGAGAGATGTCGGAAGCATTAGGAAGGTATATAAACTTTCAAAATTCGGGTGGCCACTAACTCTTCCACCAATCTCCACTGGAGCAGCGTCGTTTATCATGCTCTGGACCTCGTCTGTTGTTAGAAGAGATCGTGTCCTTTACTGGACTATTAATAGGTGGACGGTATTGGTTAACGGTTAATGTGTATTTTATCAATAACGTGTATAAATAGCGTCACAGGCTATGGAGCTATGAACGAGCCTCTCCAAAAATAATTTCTAGTGAATGACAACGATCGTTCTCCGTGTAGCTACAGAGTGCTCGTATCAGCCGGCGCACAGGACGCTATTGATAACGGAGAGTCCGGACCTACGGTAACGAGGGGCCAAGTGTCGCAGAGGCTTAATTACGTGATGCGGGGCGCGGGGCGCGGGGCACGGGACACGGGGCACGGGGCGCGGGGGCAGCCTGTCTCCCCGTGGCCCGTGGACCGTGGATGTATGCAGGCAGACGGCTCAAGAGGCTGGACTCATTAGGGACTCGCTTGTTCGCATTAATTGTAACTAAACGATAACATATTTTAAGCGATATTCTATCTCTAGATGGCTATGTATGCCATGCAAGATAATTTAGTAAGCCTCAGATATTAAGGATGTAATTTTTAAAAAGTAAACAACAGCAATATTTTTTGGTACCTCCTCTGATACAAGTTAAACCTGAATCATAAACTGTTTTACGTTGGTATAGTGACCTATCTCTAACTATTAAGCAATAAGATATTAGGTATGTAGAGACCAAAATTTTGCAATCAAAAATAGAAAACATTAATAAACATTCTAAAGTCGAATACCCCTCAAACTGCGATCTTTTAAAATTAAGCACATATTGTTTCCACGAGTAAGTTTTATTCCGAGAACAATGATTGCCAAACTTTTCGGTAAGGGTTCGGAGTGTAGTCGCGCGAGCTCGCACCCCATCACATAACATTGTCTCCCCAGTGATGAGCGCCTCATCAGCTTATGCAGATAGCGGCGTGGGGCAGCGTGGGGCAGCGGTGCAATGGGGTGCAATCTGCACTGCATGCATAATGCATGGCGATCGATCGTCGCGGGGGAGGGGCGCGGGGTGGAGTTCCTCGTGTGGATATCGTGCCTTCATGCATACGAGCCACAAGTCTCACAATTCACACGTTCGCTGCAGACAATTTCTCTCAGTACAATGTCGATTTTCATCTGCAGGGACTGTTGTGTCAACGATTCGGATAGACGATGCGCGTATCCCTCACAATATTATTTTAGTACTCGTTAAGTTCACTCGGTCCACGACACAGCGATATTATTCCAAGTATTTTTAGAGTGCTGATGCTCTTACCGAATTGCTGCCTGAAGGAAGGAAGGATATTTCTCTTTATTTGTATGGATACACAACTTTGCTACCTGTTGTCTAAAATTTAACTTTGTTCAAATGAAAGCGAGCGTAACCACGGGTAGGTGCTAGTGCTAGTCATAAAGTTCAATCATAATAAATTTCAGTCCATTTTACAGCACTTAACCCTCCTCCCCGCCCTCCACCTCGCCGCCCGCGCCCCGCACCCCGCGCCCCGCACCTCTCCGCGAACATTATTAAACGGCTCGTTATTAACAGTTTAACGAATCGCCATTATGAGAGGAAATTCCTAGCTCCTGACCTATATAGGTACAACTAACCTAACTCAAACGTTACCGTGGATAGGTGTACATACCTACATTTTATGAAGTACTTATACCTAATATTTGTGTTGGCTTCGTGCATTTCATTTTGTCTGCAGAACTACGAAACAAGAATAGATGCAATCGCACAATGAGATCGCATCTGGTCACAATTCCACCAATTAGCATAGCTTCTTGTCTACTAGATCTAAATATTATACTGAACGCTTAAGTTGGTACAGACATAGGTACATAGAGAGATAGACATGATATTTATTGATATACCTAGATGGTAAGGTAGATACATTATAATTCTATAAAGAATATGCGGTGCAATAAGTCAAGTTTCGCCGTATAGATGTCCAAAGTTAAATAAAATTAAATCCTTCTTCTTTGTAAAGTGTAAGTCGAAACGAATGAATCGTCCGCAATAATTAGATACTCGTATCTCCACATAGACAATAACACGAGCGACATAAAAGATCGCTCGTGTCTCATAAAGAAAATTGCAATATGAACGCGAGTCGCGGGCCAGGCGAGCGGGCGGGCGGGGCGCGGGCGCGGGGAGTGCAGTCGCCATGGCAACCGCCCCCGCCTAATCAATTGCAGAAATATGTACGAGCCATCACCGGCCGGCCCTGAGCCCCCCCGCGGGGGATGCTGCGCCCGCGGAGCGCCGGCTCGGGGGCCTCGCTACGCTGGCCGCTCGACGCCGCGCGACGTCACACACACTCGGCCGCGAGGAAAAGATGTATAGACGCAGCTATCGAAGCGGCGATACAATGCGAGGCCGTCGCACTTCGCAACACTCATGTTTATAGTAGACACGAGCATGTAATGTAAGCTCTACCTTTGGCATGGTGCGTTATGTGAACGTGGACACTCATGTGGATGCCTCGAAGTAAATACGTCACTAATACTATAGATAAAGTTAAGTCATAAAGGCAACTAACTTCACGACATTTTCCCGGTGGTGCCCGCACCTGGCTGGGTGCGCGGTGAGCTGAGCCGCCACCGCAGACCGGCAGCTGTACGCACATTCTGTAACGCAGCAATTGTTCAACATGGTCATCGAGTTCTTCTAAGACTGAACAGTTTTATGGATCCTATTTTGGTACAATTCAGAATCACAACATACTTATATGTATACCTATTCATACATTATTCCATCATTACAAAATTCTTAATGTTACTTGCGTTATTGTTAAATATCTTTCCTTGAACACCTTATTGCTGGCTGCAACATAATCACTAAGCTTACGCGTTACGTAAATACGCGTATCTACCAAGGCTATCTTAAGTAAATTATACCAAATTAATTACTCAAATCGATTTCACTTAAATGCCATATCTATATAATTATTTGTATTTCATTTATAATTCTATATATTTCATTTTTTTATTAATTACTCACCTTGTCATCAAAGACAGCGTGATTTGATTATTGGATTGACTGGTACCAGTCACAGATCATCCCCGATCTTCTCCAGCTAGTATCACTTGAAAACTCGACGTAGATAGAGAGAGTTCCCAACACATTGTGAAGCTGAAAATCATTAATTAGACCGTTAAATACATTTATTTGTTTAGCGTGTAAACAAGCTTAATGATCCGTCTATCACTCGATGGCAGGCGGAAGCTTCGTAACTAGCGGGCGCGACCAAAAAGCTAACATGGTAAAGCTCACCATTTCTGGACTGTGCCACGTTACAGCCTACTCGTATGTAAACCATTCACATTTTGCAGTAAAAAGTGTAACTATCAACGAGCCAAGCACAACCACCGCAAACATTTAATTCAAGAATTTCAGCAATTTCTTGCTGCTTCTTCTCCCGGGATCGCTCAGGTTAGGGATTTCTTGAAGCAATGATGTAGATTGCCGTTTGAAAAGTGTTTGTAAAAAGCTACTTTGAATAATGTTATTTCATTTCAGCAGAAGGAATTGGCTCGACGCAAAAAGATGAGTTACAGAGTTTAGTGGCTTGCAGCGAAGGCAGAAAAGGTGCTCCTGACGTACCCGTAGTCCCTAGCCCGTACCTACTCTCAGTTACAACAGTAGTACCTGCCAGTGACGGTAGAATTGTGGAAGTATAACCAGTCCTCGGAGAAATTTGCCATTTTCCCTCAACCCGGAGAGCGATATGCGATAATTATAGGCCTATGGCTTGCTGGCATGGTGTTATTACCAGACAGAGTACCGCACCGCATTCCGGTTTCTGTGGACAAAATATATCCAGTGTTAAAAAGCATTGTGTCATATTAAAGTGTAGGTATGTAGTATTTCTATCCCTCAATGTATTTGAATCAAACACCTGATACAGATTTCATTAAAATTTATTCGAAATTAGTATTACAGACTCTTTAATAGAACAATGTTATTGAATAAGTAGGTATGTGGTGTGTAGACATGCAAAACTCATAGACACAAGTACTTAAGAGTCTAAATGTAGTGAAGGGAAAAAGAAATAAAAAATCATCCATTATTTAAGTAATTGTTCTCTGTTAATAAGCATTTTAATGTTCGACATGTGGCACAGCAACACGCGGTGACAATTCCGTGGGAAATTATTGTCCGCCACCACCTCCTGAAATATGGCCATTCGACGGCTATATCTCTATTTTACGATAACTGGCTAAAAATAAACTCTTATTAGGTACTTTTATTTTTCTGACGACTCGACAGCCACGAGTGATACACGATGAAACAGTATAGCAAGATCGGGACATTTTTTATTTTGTCAAAGAACGTTGAGATATTTGAAACGTGGCAGTGACAGTGGCCAAGACAAATGATCGTATTACATTTTGATTTACATAACCGGTCGTGTTTCCGGGAGCCGGGCGGGGCGGGCGGGGCGGGCGGGGGAGAGGCGCGTTGCGGGCGGCCGCTGCAGGGTCTAATGATATTTCTCACATTTCCCTCGCAATTAATTGACAATGCGCCACCCAGCGCCACCTGGTGGTGAAGGCTCGCATTACGGTTGTTTATCGTCGTGCCATTAATCGTTTCGTTAATCAGTACGCAATGTTCCGCAAAACTAATTATGAGGAAGCGGCCCGACCCGCTCGGCCCCCTCGGTCCTCGCCCCTGTAAAACGGTTCCGCCCCTTAAAATACCTGTAAAAAGGCGCTCACTCTCCATTACTTGATTTAAAAATCATATTCAAAATCGCCGTTAGGGCAAACGAGCGTGTCCGCTATTCTATTACCGACCCTCGCCGGAATAAATTCCATCGAAGCGCAATAATAATAAAAAAATGTCGAGAGCTTGTCGCGTGCAAAAGACGTGCGGTCACGCGGCCCCCTCCCGCCGCCCCCCGCCCGGCGATACGTGCCTGTATTGTATTTCCTGTTAGGAAAACCATCTCATGTGACTTAGGAATACATTGCTACGTCAGATATGATCGGAGTCAACAAGTAACTTAGATCTGTCTGCCCGCAGTTTTACTGTAGAGACTGTATGTAGATATTAAAATTCATTTGTTTAGGTACGTTGTGCCCGCCTTGTATTGTGTGTACCGAACTTCAACTTAATCTTTACAATATTATTATATTCCGTACGTCTTTACAGTCAACTGTATACGTAGGACGAGTAAATAATAATGCATTGCTTGACGTATAGCTGACAAGGTGTAGACTGTATTGATAATGTATCGATCTAGCTGGGATGTAATAAGTGAGGTGGTGATTTCCCCTCGTACAAAAAAAAGATATGGTGGCGCAGCGGGCGCGCGCCGCTCGCTGGCGGCGAACTAATTACATCATATTAATGGCAATTAAAATGTGTCTCGCATGGCGCTTATAAGGCTGACCTCGGCAGGAGCACATTTGCAAAAAATACTGCCAGACACATACCTATACGAATAGTATACCGAAATACTGTATATGAATCCATAGTCTTTTAAAGTTTACTATTTGCTTCGTTTGTGATAATAATAAAACGGAAGTAGAAAGTTAGAAGGAAATATATCATGGTTAAGTTGGATATTTAGGCAACAATTGGTCAACCTAATTTATAACTACGAAACCCTTACTGTGTATGGCATTTGTTTAATAATTTAGGTACTCGTCAGGAGATATCAGTGAGCGAGTCAGGTTTGTGGTACTTTCATCATACTAATAAGAGAGCATTTTTATAAATGCTCATACACTCGCACGCTGTATAAATACTAGTTGTTGCAAGCGACTTCGTCCGCAAAAATGAAGGGCTTTCATACAAACTTGCGAGAGCTTAGCTGTAACTTAACCGAACTTAGATGACCTCAATCTAAACCAGTCACAAAATCCGTACTTAGCGGATGCCTACAAACTTTAAACTACCTGCCTCACCTGCCTGCCTAATTTTATGTTGTGGTGAGTGGGTGTTATATAGATTATTGTTTGTGTATAGTTATAGACAACGTACTTGACAAGAGTCTGAAGGAGATAGTTAGATGTGCAGAATTAAAAGCAGAGCAAAACTATTTCTGCGCATCTTAGGCCCAACGCCCACAGAATAAGGCGCACCGAAGATACGGCGCAGATACGGCGAGTTCAATACTATCTGACGTGACTGACTTCAGTGATTCACGTCAGATAGTATGGATCTCGCCGTATCTTCGCCGCGCCTTATTCTGTTTGCGTTGGGCCTTATGTCTCTTTCTACGTGTTTCTAGGTTACTTGGCCATGACTATAATATTGTGTTCTGTCGTTGTGGCGCAGGCGGGCGCGGCGAGCGCGGCGGCCAGCGCGGCCACGCTGGAGCAGGTGGAGGCGACGGCGGCGGCGCTGCGCCTGGCGTACCGCGAGCCCGCGGGCGCCGCGCCGCGCGCCGGCTCCGACCGCCTCGGCATCGCCGGCGCCACGCGCGCCACCTCCTCGTACGTACACACTACACTACCCGCTACACGCTGCTCGGCTCGAAGGACCAACTCACTTCAACTGGCCTCAATGACCAAATTAAATATTTTGGTTTAAATTTTTTTTTGGGTGGCTCTTTCATAATTGAAAAGCCTTGTTAATAATTGTGCATTTTGGTTCTACTCCCTTCTAAACTGACAACTTATCGATTGAGTAATTGTATTTAACAAAAGGTGCATAACTAAAATTAAGTAATAGCTTTAAAAATGTAGGGATATTTCTATAATAGTTAGTAATTTACTTGCATTAAATTGTAGCTCTGTTGTAGTTATAGTTTCACCGTTATTCCTTAAAGACCGGTATAATTAACTTTACTAGTATTCGCAATATTTCCATATTTTAAAATGTATTACGTCCAAAGAATTAGAATACAATTTATTTTCACTAATAAGTTACAAGATATTACAAGTTAGCTTAGCTTAACAAATAATACATTATAACTAAAAAATAAAATGACTTGCACACATGTGCGACCTCTTGCGAAAAGCTTCGACCCAATACGTGCTAGTAAACTATTATTACTGCAGTCTGCAGACGACCTGGTTCCAATATGGTCACAGCTATATCGGGGCTGCCGGGAATATTATAATCGTTATCAACTATCGGCGGCAACACTGGTGTCGTTTGAAGGCCGTTCTACGTCTAAAGATAGGATAGAATAGGCTAAAGGTCACCAATAAATCAGTGTAAATATACAATATAGAACACCAGTAGTTGGACTCCATACAGACGGACGAATCGACATGGTACCAAGTGTAACACAACGTAGCATCTTGTTGCGAGCCCGAGCCGTGTTGATGTGTGCGTGCACCGTGTCGTTCGTTTATATATGGAGTCAAACTATCGTATGTTGACTATATTCTGGTGTGTGTTGCAGGGGCGTGTCGCACTCGGCGCTGGCGGACATGACGGCCATCGAGCAGGAGGACGCGCCGGCCGCGCGCGCGCCGCTCGACGACCTGGACGACTTCAACTCCGTCATCACCATGATCAGGTGCCGCTTACTGACTTACATACTTCAATATGGGCTTTATTTAATCGGCTGTAGTAATACATGTACAGACTCTCTGTATTTTACTTTTTATCGTTAATCTTTGTGTTTGTATACCGACACTAGGAAAGCAAAAAATGACGAACGTTGAGAAATATTGAACGGTAAGCCCTGTACTTGGCCCTACTGGTGCTTGGTACTTGGCCTTCCCGGTTAGTGGTTGCCGTCACCCGCGGTCACGGGCTACACCAGGGAAATCGGCAGCGCTTCTCTGACTTTACTGATGGTTATTTGAAAACCGTGTCCAGGAACGAGCCGTACGGCGGCAGCCGCGCGCTGGACTCGCTGCTGGAGGGCGGCAGCGGGGGCGGCGCGGGGGGCGGCGGCAAGCTGGACTCGTCGTGGGAGCACATCGAGCCCGAGCCGGCGCGCGCCGTGCGCTCCATGTTCGACAGCCCCGCCCCCGCCCCCGCGCCCGCGCCCCCCGCGCCGCCCGCCGCCCGCCGCGCCGCGCGCCGCCCCGAGCCCGAGGACGACTCCGCCGTCAAGAAGTTCGGCTCCGCCAAGGCCATCAGCTCGGCGCAGTTCTTCGGCGACCAGGTCTGTATTTACTTGTGAACGAGTGTCAAACCCAAGCGTAATTATTCGTTAACTTTGAAAACGTTGAAATTTACCCTGTCGATGAAGACTACCGGATTCCTAGCCAGCCGTAGCTATGTGTAGCGTGCTACGGCCTTGCTACGCGATAGAAGCTACGCGGTAAGGAAATGTAGCACGCTAAGACGTAGCGCTGCTACGATTGCTACGTCGTAGCAATACAATGTGTAGGAGCTACGTACGCAAAATTTCGGTACGAATGCCAGTTCTTGTGCCCTCCATGCTTGCTCTACATGCTGGCCAGAGTCAGGACGGTTCAGGAGGAGGACAGAGGCAGGAGAAAGTGGATTTAGTGGCCATGGTTGTAGGAATTCGTGCTTAAAGTAAAAGGTAAAAACGGGACCTTTTTACTAAGACTTCGCTGTCCGTTCGTCTGCCTGTCTGTCTGCGTAATAGTACGGAAACCTTCGTGCGCGAGTCCAACTCGCTCTTGGCCGATATTTTTGTTATGTTCTTGAGGGAGAAACTTTTTGATCTCGCACCACCTAAATATTGCGACGGGTCACAAGACCGCTACTGTTTGGACCGTTTGACCGGCTTTTATTGTGTGTGCGCGCAGGACACGCGGCTGGAGCGCGACGCCAACCTGTCCCGCTTCCAGGGCAGCAGCAGCATCTCGTCGGCCGAGTACTTCGGCGCGGGCTCCGAGCGCGGCCCCGCGCGCGCGCCCGCCTTCGCCGTCTCCGCGCCCGACCTCGACGAGGTAACACCCACACTGTTACATAGTGGACATAAACGCTTAAACGCTTACACACTCATACCCCCGCAGTAGGATTTCCCTGTGTCGCGGGTGGCATGGACGACACTTAAATAACACATCACTAACACCCATGATCCGAGAACAAATATTTATCTGTCACATAAATATCTGTCCCGGCCGCGAATCGAACCTGGGACCTCTAGCTTCGCATGCAGGGTCACTACCAACTAGGCTATGAGGCCGTCAAATAATGTATGAAATAGGTTTAATTGTATACTAATGTAATTTGATTATGCTCAATGTGTTTCTGCACACAATGTTTGCATTTATCTTCTAAATATGTTTTTTGTGTATCAGCTAATGTTTAAGATAAGGGTTATGGTGCTATTATGTCAAATTTGTTGCTTTTATAATCAGATACATAATCTTTGTACAAAACACCAGAACTAAATATGAATATACAATATTTTATCACTATAATATAGCATGAATGCAGTGTCACAAATTTTTAATGTTTTCACTACAAAAAGTCCTGTTACAAACAATTAAAACTTACTAATAGGTCTAAAATGTTATTTATCTGTAAAAGAAATGTTTGTATGATGCATGTGTTGGATCTGATATCTTAGATCTAAGAATAGAATAACTCAATATTAAAAAAAAAAAATACAAATTCCCAAATTTCTACTTTTCAACAATTATATTTTGTTAAATTGTATTTCTATTTATTCAGGATGAGCATAAACTGGATACATATTTACTGGATCATTCATACCCAGGCAGTGATAATAAGAGTCTCACTGCAATATTATATGGTGAGCTGGGTACAGCTGAGTTTGTGGCCAAGCACAAAATACTGGCTGGTTGGGCAGACCGTGGTGTGATCAACTATGTAGTGAGGTGGAATGTGATGGTGAGTTCTTTATTGTATGTATTGTATATTATGTCTTTCATTCATATTGAGTTCTTTACTAAAAAAATATTTGTGCATCATAATTTTTCTATTATTTTGAATTAGACCTTGATTTCTATTTTTAGATATCTGGTTAAAATGGACCGTTATATTCTAATTATATCTGTCAATCTGTATATCCAATGCTTAGTGTAAACACCCTTAACCCTTAGAAGGTAATAGGAACTACTAATATAGCAACTTTTTATTTTGAATTTTAGCAACATTTCCATTATTTTGGAATGTTTTAGTTAAAATATAATTCAGTCAATGATATTTACTTCAAGGCTTATTATTTTGCAGCCTCGTGGGAAGCCTAAACTCCGGCTTTCTGGTTATGGAGTGGAGCTTCAACTAAAGAGTACTGAGTACAAAAGTCAGGATGACACAACACCAAAGGAGGCAGAGGGTGCCGAATCTACTGAGCCCTCTGAGGAGGAGGATGAAAATGACCCACAGAATCAAATAGATGGGTTCAACTTTGGAAGACTGAAGTAAGTAGTGATTTGCTAATACAAAAATAAGTTTTCTTAAAATTTTATCAACATTATTTAAAATGATTGAAATATCAAAGTGTAGTTCTTCTGTGTTTTCCTCACTTACTCTAGAGTTTGAAGGCTAAGCTTAAATTAGATGAATTATTATAAGAAATATTCTATACATTCATAAACCACATACTTTGCATAGAAACATATTCCCCGCGCTCCGCACGCCACTAGAGCGTTTCCGGCGCCACCTGTCGGAGGTGAGCGAGGAGCTGGCGCCGCTCAAGGTGTGGCAGATGCAGGGGCTGTCCATGCAGGCGGCCGTGGCGGTCGCCGATGCGCACGATGCGGGTGGTGATGAGGCCTTGAAAGTTCTCATGTCGATCGCGCAGAACTTTCCTATGCAGGTTAGGAAGGAGCATTTCAAGTATATCAGGCTCTTATTGAATGTTTTGTTTAGAATTTTCCGATTGTTAATGACCTGAGTGTGAATTTGTATTTTTGATTAATGTAAATAAATTATGAAAATTCTAAGCCCATACAATTACAAAATTTTTCTAGTGAGTTCTTTTTCGATCCACTTCCCAAGTAATGCATATGCCGTGTAACACTATTTAGTGTCGAATATTTCAATCATCGCCCCATCAAAAGCTGCAGTCAATCAAATTTGATGACGAACTATGGCAACTACCAAAGTTCACACTAACGTTGTATTCCAGACCAAAACTCTGATCCACGTGAACGTGCCGCGTGCGTTCCGCGACGAGGTGCTGTTCAACCAGGACGTGTGGTCGGCTGAGCTGGGGCTGCGCGCCGGCGAGCCGCTGCTGCTCGTGTCCGGCGCGCAGCATGACGCTGAGGAGGTGGACATCATGGCGCTGTTAGCTGCCCTGAACGAGGACATTGGACCTATGAACACTTTGCATGCTCTTGGTATGTGTGACTTGAATATGTAGCCAGGAATAGTCTTAATGATAATTTTTAGACATAAGATTCAATTGGTGTCAAAAAATTGTAGTATCAGTCTCTATAATGGTGCACGATGTCGTCAGACCGTCCAAACCGCCCAAGGCTACTACTGGTAGTATCGAATTCGAATTATTATTATTGTGTCAGATCTTTAAAACCAACAAAATGAAGGTTTATTTGGTTACATTTGTGGCTGTATTACCTTATGAACTTGTGTAGCAATGGAGGGATGGTGTTAAGACAGTTTTTATTATGATAGCATGAGTTAATTTTAGGTCACGTAAAAGAACTATGACTAGTTCAGTAGCTATTATAAATTTAGGTCAAGGATGAAGTTGCAATACTTTTACCGTATTACCTAGTATGTATACGTTAACATTGACAATCTGTTATAATTCAAATTAACTGTGTTATTATGGAAATCTCCAGTCACAATATTATTTGATTAGGTGAAGGTGTCACATAAGTTCCATCTTGTAACAAAATTTGTTTAAAACATGTGTAAACAACATAAATAAAATTAATTCATGCAAGTGTGAAGGACAAAAGAAGAGGCATGTGAATGTAGAATTTTTAAATAATAAAACAATTAACAGGTGTAATGTTATAATGTAATAATTTACGTAAGAAGTCAAGAGTTCAATATGAGATAGGGTATACCTTTAAATCCAATAGGGTATTACTTTCACTACAAATATGCCATAATGCTATTTGTAATTAGCCTACAGTGATATTATAAATATATAAATTTACAGTGATATTATAAATGTATACATTGACCAATAGATGATTAATTTTATCCAATTTTAAAGAGGACTTTAAATAGTTATTATCATCTCAGTCTCAATTTTATTGTCCTTTATTTAATGATTGATGAAAAAAAAATTTTCGACATTGGGACTTGGGTAGTAAATATCACAGAATAAGGCGCGGCGAAGATCCGGCGCAGATACGGCGAGTTTCATATTATCTGACATGAGTCAGACGTGACTGCGT